>JAOXNZ010000188.1:16828942-16845072 GCA_028566095.1 Kryptolebias brasiliensis | reverse complement strand
ACAGTATATATATATATTTTTTTTTCTGAAGTGCAGATTTACCCTACTGCTGCACAATTATACACATGGGGCTGAACTCACACTGTGACACATCTGGCAAGCAGCCGAACAAACACACGTGGATACACAGATGCCACACTGATCGGACGTCGCAGCAGGTTGACATACAGAAAAGATAGTGGCAGTGTGCTGAGCCCTGCATGAATGTCTTTGATGCAGTGACACACAAAAACACACATGGCTCATTCACTTGCTGTGTTTGATTTCTGTACTTTATGTTCTTGCATTGCTTTTTGGTGTTGTCCTTCATGGTTCTGTGACTAAAACCTTCAGCTGGATAACAGTATCATTTATTTTAGGGAGATGCATCTGCGCACAAATTTACGTTCACTTTGACCAATCGTGACTTTGTCTTTAACTGAACTCCAACGTTTATGTTTATTACTGAGAGCCTCCTCGGTTACAGGCCTCTTAAGTTCATAAATAATTCAGGACTTTATAGAATAAAGGATAATGTATAAATACCGTAAATACATATCTCATGATGCCAAGCTGCAATTTGAATACAGCTGAGGAAAATTTGTCCATCTGTCAAGTTCTCATTAAATATTTTGTAGTTATTTATTTAGTTTTATTCATGCAATATTGATTAAAAGTAACAGTATGAGTTCAGTTTTTTTCTAAGCACTGATATTGATAGCTTTCATAGTACAGTATGACAAATGAGCAGTCCACCCTTGGATTTGTCAGACTAAATGCAATATTTTACCAATAATATTTGTTCAATGGTGCATAAAATTATATAAAAACTGAAATTTGTACTCTATGAATGCAAAATTGGCTTGAACAAAAGACAAAACGTACATTTTCATTTGTTTTCCAGAGGACAATTAAGGGTTGCAACTTCAAGGAAACAGAAAGATGTGGATATCAATTTCTTTTTTTTTTTGTCCTGGCAAGGCACATAGCCAACTCTCACTATGAAGATGTACTTTACCTAAAACTACAGTGGAGGCTGCCTTTAAATTGGATTAAATCCCTAAATCACATGATCAATCATCCACTGTTCGCCATGCCAAGATGGTTGAGCTTTCCTTCTCAGTCATAAGGTGGCACAGCTGCATACTATATCAGCAGTAACAGAGCTGGAAATCTAATTTAAAGTGAATCTGTCTCTTGTGAACTCTAGAAAGACTTTTAAAAAATGGAATATGAAAGTAATATAACAGGACTCAAAGCAAAGAAAGTGTGTTAGTAACAAAAAGGCATGAGGTGGTAATTGAATTTGGGAAACGATAGAGGTATCCTTGAAGATACAGTCACATAACCAATGGCAACAGACGGAAAATTCCTCTGCTTCCCTGTCAGGGGCGAGTCAACAGGCAAGGGTGAGCCATGCCCCTCATTTTCTGGTTAAAAGCAGCAGGAGAACTGTATGTGTGCTGCTGTGTGTGATGATGTGTGCATGCTTCATGCATCGCTGAAGCGTGGATATCACGCCATGCCTCTGTGTGTGTCTTCTCAAACACACCTGCTCCTGATGCCTCAGAGGAAAAAAACTTGGCATGCGGTTAACTACACAAGCAAGACGATATCCGTGTGGTACTATTTACTTCTGTGCCGTTCTTCTTCCAGTTTAAAGTCACCAACAGTTTTTTAGCAGTCAGTTTGAGTTTGATATCAGAGGATTTGGGAAGGTGGTCTCATTCATCAGTGGCAGCTTAATGTCACAGTAGTTTAAGACATGTTTACCTGAATATTACTGGCTGTCACTGGATCGTGTAATAGCTATATTGACAAAGCACAATGGTTTCACATAATGGCTCAAAAATTCTGAAGTCACTACAGTTTCAAGAATTCTGGGGTTTGTTGTACATATGCCAAATAAAGTTGCAACGTCTTTATATTTTGCATTTCTTGAATCTAACTCAAAATTTTTCTTTGACAACTTTAACACTCAGAAAAGTACATAATGGAAGGGGATGACTGGTGGCATTAATGGTTAAATATACTTTGTGGCTTGGATTAGGTAAGCAAACTATACATCTGTGTTTAGAAATTAAAAAAATGGATTTGCTTGTTATTCACACTGTGTAAAAACAGTCATCAACATAATTTTGTCATCTTACATTTAAACTTTTACTGTGACTCCACAGGAACAAACATGGCTAAACTGACCTAGAAGCTAAAGGTATTTACTCTCAAGGTATATACTCTCAAAAACAGGCAACCAGAAGGTATGATCTGATTTGGACATGCTAGCGAGACCAGACCAGCCAATGGACCAGCAGTAAGAATTCAAGTGATTTGAGTTGCAAGACACTGGGACGGACTCCTGAGGGCATACTGTAAGTGGTGGCATCGCAAGTGGATAAAGAGTGTCATCAGGTAGTTTCCAGAGCATTTGGCAAGGTCACCAGACACAGAGGACACCTCATAGATGGATTAGACAGCATTAACACTGCTTGGAGTTTGATAGGGGTTGTATTGGAAGTTTCTATAAGACCAGGTGTTTATATCATGCAGTTGCATGATGGAACCACTGGGCTTGTGAGGGCATCCACCCATGTTGTGAAAGTTCCTGTCACCCAAGAGACCAGACAAAGGGAGGATTGTCATATTGTGTGCCAAACGTTACAGAACCCCATGAGATCTGCATCTGCCAAATGGACACAGGCATTGGAGTGTCCTTGTGTTTTTTACCACTTCATCAAGGTGCTTAACTATTTTGCAAAAAAAAAAATTATGTGAATGATAGATGAGTAAATTACACTTTAAACACCGGTCTTGCTTTATTTGATAAAACTCACTGAGACATTTAGGATTAAAAAAGAATTCAAAGAGTGTGGAGGAAATAACCTTAAAGGTTGTCATTCAAATGCTGTATGGGCTCTCTTTAAGCATTAAAAATGTTAAAAATGCCCTTAAAAATTGAGTGATGGAAAGAAAAATAGCTGGACTCTCCACTTTTTCACTGAAAATAACTCCATTTATTACAGAAGTTAACAAAAGGCAGTTGAAATGGTTTCTTTCTGGAGTCCACAGACTGATGGATTATGTGTGTTAATGCTTTCGTCCAACCTGTCCATCAACAGGCAGCCTGTTTTGGAGAGCACACTAAGAGCTCAGTGTAACGTGTTAGTCATTTCGGCTTTAACTCTTAGAAGGTGCTTTTTAGCACTTATGTGTTCTAGTGACAGTTTCTTTGTGGTGAGAAAACAGGAAATAGGAGGGGAGGTAGAGAGGAGGAGAGATGTGGACAGACAAGGTGGGTTGGATGTTCATGGTGGTCGTGTGAAGCTCACAATGCCCCTCTGTGCAGCCGGCTAATGATGTCATGGTTGGCAGGACCCAAAAGCCCCACTGAGCTTCTGAAGGCATGGTTTTGACACAGAAGAGGTCACTGACATTGTTAGGCTGAATTAGGCTACTCAAAATGGTCTTTGGACAGAGTCAAGCTAGAAGCTAAGCTGGTAGAAGGGCGACTCTCCAACACTCTAATGTACAGTAATGTACCAATCATTCAGCCGTGCTAAGTAAACCAATTGTATCTCATTTAAAATTGCAGTTAGACTCTTTTAGGGGGTAGTTAGCAATTATCCCATAGCATTTAGTTAATATTGATGAAAACTAGAAAATAAAAGACCCAAGTTAAATGTGGTATCTGATTTTGATGCTCATCTTAACTTGACACTGAATGCCCTCAGTGACTGTTATTTTTGCATTTCTTGTCATTAAGGTAGTATGTCACTGGGTTGCAGCTGTTGGCGATTAGTTGGTGAACAACATCTGTAAGGGAGTGTCCAGAATGTTTTGAAACAGGGCTTGCTCACAATTTTGATGTCTAAAATAGTCAGAGCTGTCATGTTCATCTTAAACCTTTCCAAAATAGTTTCTGTAAATTCTGAAGCACTAGATCTATATATAATTTGACACATACAAGGAAGCTCTGTTATGACAGAAAACATCAAAGACTACAGCCCTGAACATCCAGCTGTAAAAATCATTTGGATGATAAATAATAATTAAAATACTGGTTCAAATCTGCTTTTCTTCATTTCAAAGTGTACTTCAATACATTAAATCTTAAACATGGGGACGGCTGCCATGGTGGTTAAAAAGTGGGTGGACGTGGGTACGATGTAGGCAGAGGTGGGCAACAAAATAATATGCAAGGGCTGGAGTCCAAAAAGTAACCTGTTTTATACTAAAGTAAAAGTACATGGGTTTACAGTTGCAAAAACATACATTTAAAGTTCACCAGCTCATTGACAAAATTTCAGGCCTTTTATTTTTATAAAAAGGAAAAGTGTAAATCCTTAAGCTGTGTCATTTACCAGCATGTTATTGGCAGTGTCGTGCTTATCAACTGAAAGTTACTTCCTAATGTGATTGAGCAGGAAAGAAAAGTGTCTTTTTCTTAAAACAGGACTTCTGAGAGACTCTTTCATTAGCTATGCAAATCTGGAGGGCACGTGACTTGCTGCACATTCCAAGGTTTCTCCTGGCTCAGTCTCTCCTAGTTTCAGTCTTCAAAAGACCAGGGCTACATCTTCTTGATTTTGAGTTGATTTTGTGGTGTTCTGCTGTTTTAGTTTCTTATGTGGTCAGGCTGAAAGAAACATGAATTGGATTTTAGTTAAATCTACCTGTCTTCTGTGGCTGTCTGGTGTAATTATGCTGTTATAGCCAAAAACACATAATGTACACAATTACTAACTTATTATATTTTACTGTAAAATGGGCCTGTTTGTTAATTAAGTACACCATGTCAGTTTGACAAACAAATTATTGTGAATAAATGAAATTATTAGTTTGAAATGTGCCCAACTTCAAAAGAAAAGGCCAAATGAACTTCCATCAGAATTAGTAAAATATGTCAACTTAACTTTAGAAATGAGGTGGGTGGATTCAAATGTTTGTGTCCTTTACACCATTTTTTTTCAATGCCTTAAAATCCATAACACCCAATACACACGCAAAATTCTTATTTCTGCATTTACAACAATTTGCCCTGTTGAAAAATATAATTTTTTGACTCTACTGTTGTCAAGATTTAAGTTATTCTGTGTGTTTCTGGGTTCTTTTGGGTTTGTGTCTTTGTCTTGAGTTTTTGTGGGCTTATTTTGTATCTTGTGTTTCTGTTTGAGTTCTCTTGTCTTCGTGCTCTGTCTGTCAATATTCACTTCTCCTCAGTTCTATCTCTGGTCTTCCTGCCACACCCATCTTCACCTGCCTCTAATCTCTAGTAATCATTCCACCTGTGTCCACTTCTCTTAATTACCCTCTGCTCTTTAAAGTCTGGTCTTCACTTCCACTTCCTCACTCGGTCATTGTCAATGTCATCGGTCGTTGTTACTCCCTGATGTTATTCGCTGTTCCTCGCGTTCCTCGCGTCCCTCTCGTTCCTGTGTCCCCCGTGTGGTTCTGGTTCCCTGGTGTTTTCGGTTTGTATTTTGCTTCTTGGTTAGTGTTCGTTTTGTATGTTGAGTTTTGCTGCCACGTCAGCCTTTGTTTTGTCTTTTGTTATTTTAGTTTAATAAATTAGTTTCTTTAATTTAAGATGAGTCTGCATTCTGGGTTCGCTTCCTTTTCCCCACATCCTGACAACTGTATGTCAAAAAGTTGAATAAACACATAGAAGAAGAGGCTAACAAATTATAACCTGAACTGTAAAACTGATCACTAAATTTTAAACACATTTTACTGAAAACTTCCATTCAGTTACATTGCGTTACATTCAGATGATTCTGATACTGAAATGAAGGGAAACTCTGCACACAGTGCATTTATAACACCTGATATGTCTGCTAATGCTTGAGTTCACACAGCAGTCCAACCTACATGTAGTAATAGTGTCATTCTGAAATTTTATGCACATATTGCAAATATTTTGAATGGCTAAACTGCTAGAAAAAAAAAAAACTCAGGTTCATGTTGTGTTAAATCAAAGTTACAAGGAGCCACTTCAGAGGCTCTGAAGAGCCACATGTGGCTCCCGATCCGCAGATCCAAAACAGTTACTTCAACAGGCCTCGTGTTACAATGAAAGTCATATTTTCTTTAGTTCAATCAATGGATACATTTCTTTTAAATGACCAGACATTTTTAATTAAGATAAAAAAGATTTGCAGATTCAAACAATTATCATAAGCAGTTCAATCAATTAATTATTTCCCAACGGAAACAAAAGAAAAAGCAAAACAAATCAGAACTTACCATTTTAATCAAGCTGAAATAGATTTGCAAGTTCAAATAACTGCACTAATTAGTTCAATCAGTTATGAAATCCAGTTCAGTCAAACGTACCCAGATATACACAAGGAGGGATTTTTAATCAAGCTAACACAGTCTCAGTAGAAAAATCCTGTTGTTTTAGTCAACTTGATATTTTGAGGCCCTGTCAGTCACATTTTTAAGTTGCGCACTGCCTTTATGGTTTTTGTTAATTAATTTTGTCCCTTGCAGAAAAAAACTTTAGTTTGCAGATGTAGCGATATTAAACAAATCTGAAAAAAACAGAGTTTTCACACCACTAGGTTAGATCAAAACTATAACTGAGACAACAGAGTTCCTATCTAAAAGCTAAGTGCTTGTAAGTTCCAATGGGAACATATAATCACAAATATACAACTATATTTATACCTTATATGTTGTAAATTGCAGATTGCTGTCTGGATCCAAATAAGTCCCAAACTGGACCCAAATCGATTGTTAAATTTTGATTTATTTTACCTGCACACATTGTTTTATCATTCACTGTAATTTATTGTAAGAGTGGCAGTATTACTAGCCTTTACAGTAATACCCGCAGGCTGGCCCGTGTTACTCTCCCCCTCTGCAGAGACAAGTCAGCCCATCAGTACGAGCTTGAGAAAACAATATGTTAGTGAAAGGAATGGGCATGGATGTCACTATTAGAGAAAACTGAGAGGGAAACTAGAGGTTTTTACCCAGACTGGATGAACTCTTATGTGTTCATTCTTTCTGTGAAAGGTTTAAAACCTGTTTATCTTAGATATTCAGAGAACAGTCACACCCACTAAGAACCGGAACTGAGAGCACAGGAAATAAATGATCTAAACCCTGGTTTGTGCTGCAAAGGTGTCTGACAAAATGACATCAAGTAGTGTTGAATTGTACATGAATCCTGGATAATACCTAAAGTTTTAACCAACTTATAATCACCTTCATTTTGATTAATTCAGTCAAAGTGAATATAGTTATATGTATTTTAGTATTTAATTTGGTAAATCTATTACATGCATTCAGTTACCCTGCAGGTCTGTTTATGGGTAAAGGTTTTATGGCACTTAGATGACAGTTGATTTTCAAGGGTAATGCCATCAGCTAATAAACTGTTACACCGATGAGTGTGTTCTTCCTTCATTTAACATCAAATTTATACAGCAGCACCACATCTATTTCAGAAGCCGGCTATTACAGAGTAATTACTTGATGTTAGATTATGTCATTTACTCAGAGAAGATGAGGGGTAGAAAATGAGTCACCTCCATCAATTAATGTAAGATATACGTCGATATTTGGAACATCTCTGAGTCGTGAGGTGATAATTTGAAATTCCCCTCAAGGTGTCCCCCTTTTCTTTTTTTTTTTATGAAAATGACAATTAAGACCTCTGTTTCTTACACATACAATTATTTCTTTATTAATTCAGGAAAACGTTTGCCATGAAATATAGCCATAAAATGATATCTTGTCTAAATTGCAATCATGAAAAGGAAATCATTACATGAAAGAACCAACCCCCCACCCCCCAGGGCAGGGGGAATGTTGGATCAGTGTTAATGTGTGAGCACTGTTGGTTGTGCAAATGTTTGTATGTCTCTGTCGTCGCTTGCTTGCCGTAGTATTTGCTAAAACATCCTTCCACGCTGACATGTAAGTCTTGGAACAACAAAGAGGTACTTGATCTCATGTTCAGGCAGTGATTGATGGCTCTTTTTTTTCCCTCTTCTCTTTTCAGGCTGTGAGGACGGGGGAGGAAGATGACACCTCCCAGCCCTCTCTTGATCCTGCTGTACTTCACCCTGTCCAAGAGTGTAAAGGTGGTCTCAAAGAGAGGCTCAGGTATGTGATGGTCCTTGTCTGAAGCCGTGCATGCTGTTTCTCAAAGGGAAGTGGGGCTCTGTGGAAAGCTTATGAACAATTAGCATCTTATCTGTTGTAGATAGGCTCACTTTGCAGAAATAGTTTAATTTTGAGAAGTGATCACTTTTAGAATTCACATTACATTGTTATTTATGTGAAATTCTATGATTATTTGCAAGTGTAAACACTATCATAATATTTCTGCAAGAAAAATCATGTAATGCAAAACTGATGATGATGATAAAGTTTATAAAACAGTGTCTGCATAAACTGCCTCAAGATTTTTGAGATTGGAGCTGTTTTAAAAAGATAAAACTTTGATTTTGGCCCCACTCAGAATAGTTATTAGCTTGTGAATCCAGTAACAATTAAACTCTATTTCTTTAAAACTGAATCACTTTAATGTATGACAAATTCTATTTAATTTAATGTTATAATGTTTTAACCTGCTTTCTCTAAGCTTCTTGGCAGTGTTTGGCACAGTTGTTTATTTTAGTTTGGAATCTTCTGTAAATTACAGAAGCCATCGACTCCTGTGGCTGTTGTGTTTGATGCCGCAGATAAATACAATATGACACTGAAGCATTATACTTAGAGGATGTTTATATTAGATTTTTCCTGGCATACTAAAAGTCATACCCTGTAAATCTATAGGGAGTTGCTGCTTGTGTAAAACACAGGTGTGCGTGTTATTCAGCACATGCTTAAAAATATTGCTCAGTATGATGACAGACAGGTAATTGCAAAGGATGTTATCTCCACAATGGAAGTGCTGTTTGGCAATTTAGCTATAAGTGGAGTTTTTTTTCTTCTTGTGACTCAAGTGAAGAGTATCTAACCTAATAAAAAGATAAACAGCGTACTTCTTTGAATTTGTTAAATCTAACTCATTACAGAAGAGCGACAGCTTCCAAATGATCCAATTTCTCCCTGACTGGGTCACCAAGGGGTTAATGCGAAACCCATTTTGGTTCTAAATGCCAGAAAATTGAACATCAATTCTGACCAAATGCAAAGGTCAAAAAAGAAAATAGAGAGCATAAAAAAATAAAAACTTCTTAGGATGAGAATACTGGGGCATTGTCACTGTAAAACTACAAGTCCAGGGATAGGGACGATTTGGTGCATATTATTCTTGTTTCATGCATCCAATTTTCATCATGATCGGTAAATTGGAAAAAGTAATTATTTCCACTTTTTGCACATTTCCATCATATTTAAGCCAGCCTGCCTTCTGCAGGAGGTACTTTCTAATTCATTGCTTGTACTGATTTTGTGCTGCTCCACCCACTTTGTTCCTTTCGGTTTTCACATGTTCAGAAATAGCACTTCCGGGAAAGCGCTCATGTCAGAAATTATGAAGAAAACGGAACCAAATATCAACACATTTAACAGTCATCAGTTACTGGTCAGTCAGTACCGTTCTGTAAGCAGCACTTTTTCACACATGAGATCGGAGCGTTCTGGCAGTAATCAGAAATTTCTACTTCCTGGAACATCCAGAAATGCTCTGTCTTCTTCCATAGAATAGTGTGATTACAACAGAAGCTTTACATGTTGTGTGTTTGATGCAGTAAAACAAGAGAAACATAGAATCATATCAGTACATCTGTAGTGGTCAGACCTGTAGTTATTCATAAAAAGATCAAGAAGATCTAAATGCTACACAGCATAGTTTTCCATCAATCTGGTGTTCTGGTGAATTGTTTGAGTGTAAAATTTTTAGTCAAAATTTTACCGTTTGCATGTGAATGAACCAGGCTCCATAGCAGTTTGACAGCATCAGATTTTTAAAAAAGTTCAAATTTACTGCTTTTTTTTCACTCTCTCATCTTTTTACTGAAGCCCCTTCATTACTCATGCTTAATGTTTTGGGAACTATATGTTTGAACTGTATGTTTGGCAAGTATATGACTGACAAAGCTAACAGCTCTATAGAAAATAATGTCACTTAGGCTCTTACAGGTCTCTCTTGTAAATGAGACAATGAGTCTCAAGAGATTTTTTCCTGTATAAATAAAGGAAGGAGGCTAACGCCCCGGAAAACGCTTCACAACTTCCACAATATGGAAGAATACGGTCAATATGGAGAAGTGTGTATGTGTGTGTTTCATGCTCTTACATCTTTCTGTGGGTGTGTGCATTTATTGCAGACATTAGTGGTTATGACTAATGACTTAAAGACCAATCTTTAGCCAAATGTTTAAATTTTAGTAGAAAAACACATGAGGTAGAAACACACAAACAAATAGACAACACATCAATAAATGAGTGAATGTAATTAGCAAAGAAGCTGCTCAACTACTTAGAGTACACACATAGTGATAACTGACACATATTATTATAACTACATCACTTTGATTGAAAGCTTTTCCCAACAATGTTGCAGTAAAATTCATCTCTGTGTTTTTCAGTCAGAAAGGCAGGAGTCAGTCTCAGTAGTTTACTCTTTTTAATTTTTCTTTTTCCTAGGAAAGTGACAGTTTTCTCTCCAGGCATTTTGTTTTCAGCATTGGGTATAGTTTCACATTCAACAAAGATCAACAAGTCTTCAAAGTATAATGTGTGTAAACTCGGTCACAGAAGTCACTGGTTCATTCAGCTGAAAGATTTGTAACACCTTGTTCTTACAAATATCTGCAAATAGAACTTCATTCTTAGACAGATGTGGTTGATTAAGGCTCTGTATCAGATCTCAGCGCAGTCTTTTTACCATCATGTACTGGTTTGTGACTTGTTGTTTCGAAGCTTTGCACAAGTGTACATCAGAGGTGACCATTTTTGTGTCGCGAGATGTTCGTCTACTCTTGAGTTGTAATATATATTTGATTACAGAATTATTTTCAAAACTACAGCAAAAATCATTGATATGGATTGAGTCTAGCTCTTCTTTGGAAAGGCTCCAGCCATTTACCACTAAGCTGAATATATTTAAATAACTGATGGAACAACAGCGACTGTGTTAAAAGTGATAAATCAACTGTTTTGTTTTATAAAGATCAGATGGTGTTTTAATGGTGGGGAGCTCAAGCTTTTTAAATTTCAATCATTTGTGATTTTTTTTAACCAAAGTATCAATATGTGTAAAAGTATATAAGAATGTGATAAAAATGGCACCTTTTACCTGAATCCAAATAACAGAATTGATGAGAGGATGCTTGTGTCATTCTTGTGGGGAAGTATATAAACTTACACTTTTATATCATTCTTGTTGGTTTTATCTCTAACTCTGTTTCTGTTGTTTTAACATCTTTCATGTAACATTTCTGGACACAGATCTGTTGAAAGCAACATAAAACCAAAGAGACATGGAGTAAAATCAAACAAAGTTCTTTGTGTTGAACACAGTACTACGACAAAAACATAGGATAAACGTGATCAAACTATTTTTTTAGTTTAACACTTTTGCTTTTTAGTTCAAATTTTACTATAGTGGCCTTATCTAAATCTGCCTTTTCTATTTTTAATTATTCATGGGAGCAAAGTGTATACACAGCTGTTTGAAAGGACAGATAAAGAGGGTTTTTTTCTTTTTGTTTTAGGATGTCACCTTCCCCATTTTTTTCAGCTGAATAATTTATTTCACTAAAAACTAACAGGTTGACTGATTATCAAACATATTTTTAGTTGCACCTGAAAGATGGCACAACTTAACCTAAAAAGCTACTATTTTATTTATGAACATTTTAGAGTCTTCTCTTTTGCTTTAGCTGCTGCATTAACCATTGCTGGGTGAAAACAGCAGAGGCCAATTTTAAATACTGAGAAACTAAAATTTATCCAAAAAACTGTCAACAAAAATGCCATTTAGGTTATTGTGATCTTTTAACGAATTAAAAAGCAACACAAACATAAGTGCTTTAAGGCAGTCGCGTCACCTATAATTAAATCAGAAGGCTAATTCAACCTTATATTCTGCTCAAACCCATATGAATACTAACCCAGTGGGTAATAAGTGTTTATCATCTATGCAGTTTAAGATCTAATGTGTAATTAAAGCTTCACTAAACTAAGACGGCTTTGGTCAAACACTAGTAAGATGTCTCACTTGAACGGAATAACATTTTTTGAAGACTAATTCAATAAAGTAAATTAGATTTTTAGAATCTCAGCTGCATTTAATTCATAAACCACTGTCTCATATTAGGTTAATAAGCATTGTAGATGTATTATTACAATTAATTAGGAGAATAAATGCTTGTTATTCAAGTCGATTGTGGGCTATTGCACTTGACTACACTCGCCGGTACCTTTGTGGTTGTATGCTTTGCTCCAGTGGAGGAGTTCCAGATCAGAGTCACTGCAACAAATCAGATGAATCAGTTGGGTCCTCTTGGTCCCTTTGGTCAAATATTGATGGTGGGGAAAGTCAATATTACCTTGTGAGCTTAAGTCTGACATAATGTGCCAGGCGTATCCTGTGGCTGCACAATGAAATGATGGTGGACTTTTGTATGTGAATGTGTCAACTAAAGACTGTCACATATCTAAAGCTTGTGTAGCCTATGCTTTGACACACAGAGGTGGTGAACTTTACTTTAACCTTTTCTGCTATTCTGATGCTATTCTCTAAAATCAACTATGCTTCAGTTTAAATGGCGTCATCTAATCCTGATGCTATGAATTGTGGACAAACATCTTCAATTTAGTGTTATCTGTACAAATACCAAGGTTATGATGGTTTTATTCAGAAATTTGTGCTGCCATGTTTTATTTAAAAAAGAAATGCTTTCTCCTGGCAAACTTTCCAAAAACCACAATACCTACATTCTTACTGAGTCTTGCTCTTAGAAGGAACTTAATAAACTTTCCATCACTTAGACAAAATAATTGCTTTAAATGCCTTTCACTTGATCACTTGATAATAATATATTTTTGTAGTAGAATTGTTTGCAAGTGACACCCTTTTTTATCTACAGTAACACCACTGATGTCCTTTCTTTTTGGTATTGTGCAAACACACCAGACTACTACAGACTATCAACTTGCCAACATTATTACTTTAATATTATCAACCAATGATGGTCAGTCAATTAAATGTGTTTGATTATTAGGATCTAACTCCTACTTCCCATCATTTTTCAGAAACAGTAATGGTGTATTTAGTTTTCAATTTCTGCTTTAGGAGAATTATAATAGCATAATGTAATAAGGAGCTTTTTCTATGAGGTAGTATTTACCTAATTTTAAGACCTGGAAACGGCAGAACAACTTGTTATGACCTGTAATTTAAAATCTTAAAAATGAAAGAAAAAAATGTGTTTTTTATACCATGACTTTATGTGATTTCATATTTTAGCTCATTGGGGATTTCTGTAAAGATCTACACAGCTACAAGCCAAGGCAGCACATCAAATCAATTGAGATGCTCCTTTGGGTCCTTCTGTCAAATATAAACAGCAGTACAGTCAATATTGTCCTGTAAGTGTGGGTCAAAGGTGATTGACTCTAGTTTTGCTATTTGATACCATTTTTTGAGATTCACTTGTATATCACCATTAAATAAAGGTCAAAAACTCAACAAGCTCAAAAACAACTCATAGAGTCAGTAATTTGTCAAACACAGAAACTCACACATTTGTGAACATCAGTAGCTTTATTTTTTTAATACAAGTTTTACATAACTTCTGTCTGTGTTTGAACAGAAGTTAAAAGATGAATTGGCAATTATATAAAAGGTATTTGCAAAAAATTTGCAAGTCTTGAAATAATATATGTATTTTAAATAAGTGAGGTTTCTCCCACACATTCCTGGTCTACTCTCTACCTAGACTCCTACAAACCGAACAGAATTAAGTTTATTCATCAATGTGAAAAGCGAAGATGCTTGGTAAGGGAGATTAATTGGCTGATAAAACCTCTGGTGTGTGGTTATGGTCTGTGTTATGGGTTTGGGACATTTGTCTTTATGTGCTAGAGATGAACAAAATCAAAACGAACAACTGTTAAGTTGGCTTAAAACCACCTTTTGGTTTTTACATGAACCTATAGGTCAAAGTCATGTAGGTGTATAGTTATTATTGTTGGGTCTCAGGATGAGATTTTAACACAACTGGCAAAGAGAAGTTGGACCTTTGTTTGGATCACTGTTTTAATGACTTGTTTGTGGAGCATTGTACTTCAGATGGGAATACTCCATTGTTTTTTTCTAGGACTGGGACTAGAGTTTGGAATTTGACTCCAAAACAATGTGTAGATATGGGTAAAGGCCTTGATTAGCCCACAAGGGAACCTGAATGAAGCAACACTGCAATTGATTTTGGCTCCCAATGTCCTGGTGGCATCCCCAGTGTTGTAATACTCCAAAATCCTATAATTATTCAATGTGCTCAGGCTTGTATGACCCACAATAATGGCTTTCCCGAAGGTGTGCAGGCTTCATGTGTCTCTTATCCTTGTATTCTTCGCTGCTGCCCATGCTTTTAATGACCAGTAAAACTCAACACAATACATGTATCAAGTGGGCTGGACTGTTGTTCTTGGGCTCTGATTGTTGTTGTCTGTGAGCACACAGATAAGTGGATGCCTATATGAGCAGTTTGTGTTTGACCCACATCTTGGTGTGCGTATGATCTGCTGCTGCAAATGAGGGTTTTCACTGGCAGCGCTGTGTGTGTCTGTGTGTGTGAGTGTTCAGTGGTCTGACCAAGGCCAAGCTGGCGCTGCTTGAGATTCACTTCCAGGAACTGCTCGCAGTTCTCTGACAGAAACAAACTGTCAGCATTCATCCATCAGTCTCCATAGTGGTCCACACAATAACATAATCGACTGTTAGGAGAGCAGGTGATAACAAAGATTACACATGCTGTATATGTCCCGCTGGGAGGCGAGATGGAATAAATGGCGATGGCATTTCTCAGTTGGTCTTTTGACTTTTTTGATGGTAGCTTCCTGCCTTTTGTGCAAAACTCTCATTTGAAGAAAAAGTCATCTTTTCTGCTGCATATTTTAAGTTTGGGTTATTGACATCTAAAGATGGCACAATTCTTGAAAGAACTAGGTCAGACCTCATTTTAGGAGATCCTGAATTCTGGCCTGAATGTAAAGGCTTGGTAGGAGTTTTGTGGAATCATGCAGGAGATTTTTCCAGTGGTATAACATTCAGAAGGTAAAACAGTGTAAATGAAACATAGAGCCATAAAGTTTCCCTGGACTGTAATATCATATAATATTGGGTCTTTTGAAGGACCTTTAAAAATGAGACCAATTTAGTAATTGTTTGGCAAAATGCTTCACATGCTACTTTTTTAACAAGCTGCACAAAATGGGTTCTTCTCCAGCTGCCTGGCAAACTTCCTCTCGTCTCTGCTGCTTGACTGATTAATGCTGTTATTATTATATGGTTGTTAATTCAAGCTGTGTAGGCTTATCAGACTTAGCAGCACATGCAGCCTATCAGTTAGACTTAGCATTCACAATATGTTGCTCACTGATTGAATTCATAAAAAATCCAGTTTTTTCAATAATTTTTTCTAGATTTTTGGTTTTTTGAAAGGAGAAAACAAAGCTTATATGATGGCATAGTTGTTTAAAATTAGTAAAATAGTTTTGAACAAAAACATGCAGCTAATTAAATTTTAAAGCAACAAAAGTGTTCTGAGAAAGACATTTCACTGTGAAACAAAATGATCTCTCACTTCGATCAGGTGTCTCAGTAAGGCACGAAACATAGCCCAGAAATAACAAAAGTGAGACCTTTCTGAAGTGGAATTCAGCCATCAGTAATCGACCTGTACTTTTCTGCTGTGACAAGTCAAATGGCCTGACAAAGACAACGTCTACACTATAAGTGCTATCCACTTCCTGTTCATCAATCAATGTCACCTGGTCAGAGGGGAATTGTAGTGTTGTCATAAACATGGTGCACAGGATGCAGTGTGTTGTGTTTTACCCCAGGCTCTGTGCTGACAACAGACCTTATTATAAACTACTCACAGCTGCAACTCTGCATCACAGACTCTGCTGTTCCTATACTGAATGAATGAATGAATGAATGAATGAATGAATGAATGAATGAA
>JAOXNZ010000188.1:16812578-16826197 GCA_028566095.1 Kryptolebias brasiliensis | reverse complement strand
AGTAACAAAATACCAGCTGCCTCTTAAACCGGAGACATTTAAGTCCAGCTTACTTTGTGATCATAGCAAAAATGATCAGATATCGCTCTTTGCTTAAAGAGTTCTTTGCTTAATGTTTTATTTCTTGAATAGAAATTCTGACTTTTTATCGTCATTGTTTTATTCCCAGGTGGATAATGGGAATTTGGATTTTCCAGTTATCATTATTACATTGTAAACAAAAAATGAAGTAACCAAAAGAAGTAGGAATTGTTTTAAATTAGCCCAAGAAAGCAACAATGCTTAACATTCACCTTTGAAAACACAGAATATGAACCAAGTGAAGCAGAAGGTTTATGGAGCCAATAGCAGAGAAATTGCTGTTCTTGCTTTTACCAGTGATTGTGAACTGTCATGCTGAATACTGCACGGTCTTTTCAAGAGTTAGGGTCATTTGAGTGTAATAAACCATCAAGATGGTATACAGCCATCTCAAGAGACACACACCATGGAAAAAAGGTGTGTAGGATCAAATGTCTTATATGTGTCCTAAAATCAACAGTTTTAAAAATAAGCCAAAACGCAGACTGCATTAAAGTGGTTTGTATTGCTGATCTGCATTTTAACCTCTGGGCCAATCTGTAACCGCTAATTTTATGCATAAAATCGGATAAAATATTATCTGAAAAGGCAGAGCTGAAGTTTTTAGTCACCTTTTCATATTTTTTCTTTAACTGTTGGCATGTGTTTGATTGGGTGTAGGCAATAAAGCCACTGAATAATAGAAGTGATTAGAATGTTGAGTATAGTTGTAGACCTAAAAATGTCTGGCAAAAATTAGACTGCATTTAGTTCAGGTAGTTTAGACCCTTTCAACTTCATTTATATAACACACAAGGAAATGATTACATGCAAAACACACAACCAAAACATGTAAATGATGCAAAAATGAGTAAAACTTAGGATTTTACCTAAGTGAAAATATCTGAATGTCTAAGAACTGTTTTTACCTACTTTTAATCACTGCTATCATCAGAAAATACAATTATATTGTCCAGATGAGAGCTGAAAAATATGTCATGGTTAATTTAAAGATATATTCATGCATTTACATTATACAGTTGAAAATAATACACAAGATTTAATATTATTCAATATCAAGCTTACAGACTTGGAGATGACAACAAAAGGCCTTCAGGAGCTCATAAGGAACAATGTTGAGTTCACATTAAAAAAAAGAAGGTAGTTGTTCAGCAGGAGTTATTATATTTTACTTAAATACAGTGCAGACAGATTGTTCATGAACGTACACTTTATTTTTTAAATGCCAACATCTCTGTGTGACCAGTTATCCCACAGAGGTGCACATAGTGCTTAAAAACAGAAATCTAGTGTTCAATCCACCACATAGGCAGTGCATAATTGATTTTTGCCTGTCTTGGCTAAAACTGTGTTTATTCAATGTCTAAAGCTATCTTTAAACATCTACCAATCTTTCACTTTTCAACTTTAGCCTAGATGTCTATGGACTATTTAAAGTTTTTTTTATTTTTTTTTATCCAAAGAATGCTTAGTGGGAATTTTTGGATTTGGGGGAAAATGTCAAGCCCTGAGCAGCTCAATAGTACCTGAAAAACAATGTTGCTGTTATCTGAATGAGGTGCATATAAAACCTCATATCTTTTTATGAAAGTAGTACTGCAGTCAACACTGCATGGGGCAACACTTGTCACTCTGGCAGCCCAGTCAGTGAAGTAAAAGCTTGCTGCTTGCTGGGTTGCTGCTGTGTTATTTTAACACATTTCATGCCTCCACTAAATAATCATGCCATTGTTTCAAACCCCTGGTCATTTCACATATTTTAGTAAAACCATACAGTTTCAGTGATGCACATAAACAATAAATCTGTCGTCAGGGGTCAAGTATATTATGCTGGAAAAAAATACTACTGTAAGTAGTTTTTATAACATACAGCAGGTCATAAAATCTATAACATTTTTCATTTAAAGACTGTTATAGCCTAATAGTCAATCCACCTCCCCGGTTAATGTGTGCTCAACCAAAGTACATGTATGTGTAATGCCGTGTGTATCCAAGTGTGTGTTGGTGTTACAGTAGGGTCTGGAGGCTGTGTTTTCACATGAACACATGATTAGAGAGACACATGGTGTAATATGTGTGCTGGTCTTTGCTGATAATGAAACAATTATGTCCGGGTGTCATTTATGTTGGTGGCATGCAAAAACAAAGTATAATTTATTGCAGTGGGTTTGTGTATCCTACAGATACATTTAGTTTTATAATTAAATGATGGTAAATAGGACGAGATGCAAAGGCAGCTTGATCTATTTTTCGTGGCAGGCATAGAGTGACAGTCTGTAGGCTCTGTTAGTGCAATAACTCGCAGAATCTTATTTCTGTCTGTTGCATGTAGGGATGGGCAATGCTGTATCACTTATGCTATACTATGAAAAATATTTCCCACAATGAGATTTAGTCATTAAATAAAATTAATAAATTAAATGATCATAGATTTTTACATGAGTATTTTTAGTTACACTGTAAAAATGCATCACTGACTTTTTTGTGAAGTTACTTTGAATGTTTTTTACATTATCAGTTTGTGTCTGTTTGAACTGTATTCATGCTCACATATCTGTGTCATGAATTTGTGTTTATGTTTCAAAAATGGTGGATCTGAATCAGTATTGTGTGTTGCTTAGCGTCAAAGTTGCACTACTTACATGTAATTGGTGTAGCAAAGCTGCCTTTTTGATAATGGGTAAGTTTTATTTTTAGAGCAATATAAATGTTTGTGAGGCTCTAGGCTGTATGCAATGATAGATTTATAACTAAAAGACAGAGTTGAATTGTAACATTTTTCTCATCACTTATATCATCATTGCAATAAATACAATATCATAGTAGATTTTTAAATCTACTATATCACCCAGTTGCATGTTTCCTCACTGAATTTTCATTGTGAACCAAAGGTAAGTTGTATTCTTTATAGATTAAATTGACATAGTCTATCTTTCATTCTAAGTTTTATTTATTTATTTTCTTTTTATTATCTTTGTCATTTAGTACAGTCTTGGTTTTGTCATTGTTTTTGATTACCCCCTGTGTTGTGGATTTAATATTTTCCTTTGTTTGTTTTTTAATAGTTTTACTGTCTGTTTTATTTTGGTAGATCCTGTTTTTTTTTCACTAATTCCTGCTCAGCTGTTAGTCATTGTATATATTGTACCTGGTTTCTTTTGTTCTCTCTCTGTCCATTGTGAACGCTCTTCTCACTGCCAATTTTCAGGGGTTCTTCTATGTCTCTTGGAGTTTCAATTTGGCTGCAGTTTTTCCAACATTAGTCACTGTAGGTAAAAAAAAATCACTTCAGATTAGATCTTGCCTTCCAGTCATGGTGTTTGGGCCCTCCACTTTTTAACATTGTGACATGAATAAATAATTTCAACTTTATTTTTTACTTTGCAATGCTCCAAATCAGACTTGTTATTGGTGAGTGTTGGACATCCACAGGATTGTCTTTTGTCACTGATTTGATTCAGAACTTTATTGAATGGAAATTCTAGGCTCAGGGTCTGCAGTTTAGGAGGCTTTAAATTGCATTGCTGCTTTTTGCAAATGATATGGTCCTACTATCCTCTAGCAGGGACATCCAGCAACCTCTGGAGTAGTTTGCAGCCAAGTATGAAATGCTGAGTTGAAGATCATCATCTTCAAGTTTGAGGTCATGGTCTTCATCTGGAAAAGGGTGGATTGTCACTCCCAGTTTGGGAATGTGCTACTGCCCGAAATAGAAAAGTTGTTGTAACACTCTATGAATCATGGCAGAACAGAAGAGAAGACATATGCTGATTGGAGCAGCGTCTGCAGCAATGAGGACACTGTATCAGTCTGTCATTGTGAGGAGTAACTTGAGCCAAAAGGCAGAGCTTTCAATTTGCCGATGAATCTGTGTTCTAACCTTCACCTACAATCATGAGCTGTGGGTAGTGACTGTAAGAATGATATTGTGAATTCAAGCGAGTAAAATGAGCTTCCTCTGCAAAGTGGCGGGACTCATCCTTAGGGTATGGAAGACAGCAACTTGAGAGGAGCCTCAGAGTAGAGTTGCTGCTCCTGTGCATCGAAAGGAGCTACTTGTGGTGGTTTGGATATATGATAAGGATGCTCTCTGGATGTCTTCCAAGAGAGGTGTTTTAGACATGTCCCACTGGGAGGAGACCTCAGGGCAGACCCAGGATTTCCTGGGGAGATGATATCTCACAGCTAGCCTGGGAACACATTTGGAGTCCTTTCGGCAGCTAAGAAGAGGATGCTTTACAAGTTGCCCAAGCGGCCCGGTCTCAGATAGGTAGCAGAAGATGGATGACTGGATGGATGGAAGATGCTCTATTGTTTACTAGTAAACACACTAACTTTCTTTTGTAACTTTTAAGCTGTTTCCATGTTACATGTATTAGTGTCTAGTTTCTGAGCAACCTACCTCATAGCCAGTGCAAAATGTGAGCTAGGCTGTTTGTGAACATTAAAGGACATTCGATTTAGCTCATAAAATTAAAGATGATTAAAAGAGTTATTTCTCTAAAATGTTTTTAAAAGTATCAAGTATCAAGCACAAAACTAAATGACTCCTGAAATATTTCTTCAGTTAAGAATTTGAGTCCATTGCTGGACAACACATCAAGTAAAAAAAAATTCTGTTGGAATATGAAGGTATGTTGGATTGTTATTTGACAGTGATTACATCAGATGCCTTTGTAAAACCCAGAGGTTACACCACAAGCAACAAAACAACAAAGACCAGCATACTCAAAACCACTCCAGGCTATTAGACAAAATTACCCACAGTCTTCTGTCATCTCTTTGTGGTTAAAGGTTGCCATTATTAGACCTTCAGAAGCACAAACCTAAAATAAAAAAACAATCATATGCACATCCTTAGTGTTTGTATCTATCTTTATCCCTCATTAGGAAAGAACATTCAAAAAAGTGAAGTGCATGCTAAGAATGTGGGGGAGGGATCCAAGTATGCCTCTATGCTAATGAGAAATGCAGACTGCTGTGTTTGTGTCTATATGCATTTTATTTAGTGGTATTATTTCTGTTTATGACAAAGGTACATTGATTTCTAAGCACAGTTATTTTTTACTTATCATTAGTAGCTGTGCAGTGCAGCCCCATCACCCTGACAACTACATCCCCTTCTTTTTCGTTCTGCTTATCACCATAACAACTAATCTACCGTAAATAGTGCTGTCTCTCTGTCTGCCTTGTGTCACATTCTTTCTCTCACGCTCTCTCTCTCTTCCCATCAGTCTTTATTTCATTCGATTTCTCTCCGCCTTTCTTTCCACTCGTCTTGCTGCCACATCACCTCCCTTGTCCTTCACTGCCACCATTTCTGTGTGGTTCGGAGCTCCATTTTTTTTCCTGTGCCACTGCAGATGTGGGTGGTTCTGATGACTGCACAATACCCTTTCTGCCGCCTCACATTGTCAAGTGCCTGAGTTCACATAGCGATCAATACAAAAGGCACCTACAACAAGTTATCCAAAAAAGTCCCTGAATCTTGTATTGATTTGATACTTTTTATATTTTCAAAGAACGAACTTTTAACTGTATTCTTCTCTGTGTACATGCACAGATACAAACTTGAAGTGCTTGCTAGATATAGCTGATTTGATGGAGGTTTGCTGTTAAAAGATTCAAGCCTTTGTGTTCGACCTGAATGTGCTATTGACAGTGGGCCTGGCCTGACAACTTGATTGGCCTGCTACGCTCGGGGATTAACTTGCCAGCCTGGCAGGCTTTTACAATCAAAGATCAGGCCAATGGTCTGTTTGGCTGAGTAGCTCTGGGATCGACTTAACAGTTGGATGTGCTAATGCAGAGTTATCCCAAGGTTGAGCTGGCTAGCAAGGACATACATGCTGTTTTGCGATCTATCTTGACCCAGAATCTGCATAGATTTGTTTAAAACATTCTTTCAGTTTCTGGCATAATCGTTGCATCAGCATCACATGGGGTCACCATTTTGCCCTCTTGCTCCATTTCCTGTCATTTTTCTTCATTCATTGTGTTCATCTCCTTTTGCTTTCTGTCAAAAGCTCAAGGGAAGCCCTCCTGGGTCTCTCTTATGTAACTACCACCCACTCACTCTCCTGGATAAGCGCATGTGTAAAGAACAACGTGAGTGCTAAGGTAGGAGGAATGTTGATATATTTATATTACACCAAATATTAGGTTCTCATGAACAGCTGTGAGGCAAAATGAAAGCCTGATTGATCACAAGTCGGGACAGTTTCTTTGAGTTTGACTGGCAACCATAAGAAAAGCTTTAAAAAACAATAAAAGGAGTTTGAATGGTGTTTGGAGCATACCAGTTGAGATGTCTCTTGTGGTGGGCTTTATTTGAATTGAAGTCTTACCACACATCTTGAATTCCTATAGAGTCCTTACTTGCGCTGGTTCCCATACACACGCCTCAGTGGTTTGCTGTAGGTGATGTTGTAGCCAGTGACGTCGGGACTCTTTTGAAGCTAAAAATGCAGACTCTTCCTTTCTGTTTTCCCTCTCTGTTCTGCCTTCATTTAGAGGTTGTCTTAAGCTACCCAGCTTAACGCTATTTACATTTTCATTATTCTACCGTTACCGGGAAGAAATGGCATGAAATCCAGCAGTGTTCAGGACATTAGACAAGCTTCATTCTCACAGCAAGTGGATTTACATAAATAAGGAGACTGATACATTGCAGTGGGGTGAAAGCAGAGAACACAAAAGATGAAGGGGGGGTGTAGCACAATAGAGAGAATAACCTCTAAAAGGAACATACAGTAGGAAGTGAGAAGAATGGATATAAATGGGTAAATGAGAGGACATTGCAGCAGGGTTTCTGGTTGTATAAAGTGGGCTCTGAGGGACTGACAGAGGTCCTCTGATCCACTGCATGTGATCAATACAGCTCTGGCTTCCCTCATTACTGGCTCAGATCTCATTGTGTTTACTATACAGTAGAGTGGTGAACTCAAGCTATCAAGCTGTTGGGGTGTGTGTGTGTCGGGGGGGTATCAGAGAGTGTGTGTGTGTGTGTTTGTGGAAATTAAGACTTTTTGACTTTACTCTTTACACACCTTTTCCCCCTTTTTGTATCTTTTGTATAGTCAGTTTATGGGTTTTGTATCAACAGTTTTCACAATGCTTTAGTCACTTTTGGTAGCTAAAACTCTTATTTTATTTTGAATATCATTTTTTCTCTTGGTTTTGTTTATGAAGCATGATAAAAAGTTCAATAATAACAGTATTGGCATGGCATAATGGAAACACCCTCAAGAATGCATTTGAAAAATAAAAAGTTGAAGGTCAAACAATTGCATTATTCATTTATTTATTTTTTATTTTAAAGCCACATTTCAGATATCAGGGCAGCTGATAGCCAATTCATGAAGTTGATTTATTTATTTTTTGGCCAATAAATATAAGGGATTATTATCCATACACATTACAATCTACTAGATTTTGAATGATTTACTGTAGTTCAAAGATTTTACCCTTAGGCCTGATGCAGATTAGTACATATTCTTACCTGGGCCGCAGTTTATTAAACAGTTGCTTTGACTGCAGTTCCAAGTGTAAAGTTATCTATTATTTCTCTTTAAAAGTCACATTTCTTATCTAATTAAATATGTAAGGCTTCATAAGATCAGATTTAAGGTCTCAGCCTTTTCTTCTTCTCTGACAACCATGCACCTCTAGATAATTTTTTACTTATATATACTTATATATAATAATAATACATTTTATTTTTAGGCACCTTTCAAAACTTTGAAGGTCACCTTACAGAAATCAAAATTAAAATCAACAGTACACACAAAAGAAAACATTAAAAATTGATTACCAGAATAAAATAGTGCAGTGCAGATACAAAGCAACAACAATAGATAAACTAGTCATGGAAAATTATGGCAATTACAATGATTTATGATTGCAATGAATATGCTTCTCTAAACAAATTAGTTTTAAGCTGATATTTAAAGGATAGAAACTGATTTTTTTAAGTTCAGGAGACTAAAGGCTCTAGATCCCATGGTGGTCAGGCGAGCACGTAGAACAGTGAGTTGGAAGGAGGAGAAAGATCTGAGATTAGGGGTGGGAATGTAAGCATGGAGAAGCAAGGAAATATACTGAGGAGCAAGGTTGTTAATGGCTTTAAATGAAAGAAGCAGGATCTTGTAGATGATGTGGTTTAGAAATGTAACTGAGCTCAAGTGTTGGTAAAGCTGTCTCAAAACATGGTGGTTGTTGGTTCAGGTCTATCTGTTCACATGTCAGTATCACACAGACCTGTTCCATGTGCATTCCACTTTGTTTTTCAATGTTTTGTCCCTCAGGCTTTTCTCAAGATCAGCGCTCCGGCCTAGGGGCCAAAACATCAATAAGTAAAATAGAATGAATGTGGAGCCAGAGAGTGCAATGCTTTTTTCAATTTTTTTTATCTGTTTCTATTGATCAGCGCCTAACAGCAAATCTGATGTGCAGCAGGGTCAACTTTTTCTGCTGCATTCAGGGAAAGATGTTGACTTCTCTTTGTTACATTTAATATATAAAAAAAGTATTCCTAATAACACAGAGTTTGTGCCTTTCTAAACATTGAATTTGGATTGGGCTCCATCCTAAGTCTCAAACTTTTCAGGCGCTTCATTTTTTGTAACGTTTATTGGAAAAGTTGTGAACTTTGCAATTCTTTACATCTGAGAACCAGGAAAGATTCATTTGTATAGCATGATTGTTTGTAACACTAATCATGATCAGATGTGAGCGTTTTGTGCAAAGCGTCTGACTTTGGGAACAAAACAAATGTCTTTTTGTCTACAAATGTGTGTGCTTTTGTGTTTGTCTATCCAACTTCCTGTAATTTATTTAAATCAATAATGACAAATTAGCCTCAAAGGATTCTCTAAACCTCAGCCAATTACAGACTTAGATTTTCCTCGTTCAGCCCTTCTCAGTGCGCATTTTCCAACCACTCTTTCCAGACCAGAAATAAAATCAGAAAAATAAGGGGAAAGTTTCTCTGGAATGTTCTATTTCTTAGGGGCTTGGTTGGTGTCCATTACCTGTGAGCCTGGGTCTTTCTCAGCAGACTGTAGGGACTCTTGGAGAGAAATATTCAAAAGAAGGAGAGGCTCAGTGAGCACATGAGGAACAGCTCATTTCCTCAGAGAAAGCACATTTTTACCACCTGCTCTTCACTGGTGACCTCATGTAGCATATGCTTTATACTAATGGCAAACTCTCATTGCTGAACGTATGAGGCATGTATAATATACCATTTATTATACTTAGTTACAGTCACATTTATTATTTGTCTTGTTAAAGATATACTTCAGATTTGCCAGAAGTAAAAATCTGATAACAAATTTGATCACATGGACAAATATATAATCTATCTTCCAAAATCAGGACAAACTGTGCATGTTTTTGTTATTAAGATTGATTATTTGTGTATAAAAATGGGAAGTCAGTCAAACAATAATAAATCCTTTCATAATGTCTTCATTATAGACACAAATCCTTGTTTAATGGAATGTAAACAACATGAGCAGACAAATGGAAGGCAAATCATAGTCTGTACAAGAGCCAAACACACAACGCTGTGCATTCACTCTTCAAACTTAGCTCTGTTTGATTATGAGGGTCAAAGGTCTCCCTCTTTACACACACTTATATTAAGATGAGAGTTTCAGTGTTTATGAAAGAGCTGTTTTTTGTATCTCTGCTCAAAAACATATTTGGGAATTAGAAAATTTGTTTTCCAATTTTACACCAAAAAAAATGCAAGGGTAGATGTATTTCAGGTGTGTAGTGTTTTCTTTTGAAGTGATGCTCTGTGGAAAGATTATGAACAATGAATCTTACAAGTTGTAGATAGCTATTTGGACAAACAGTATGGAGAAATAAAATTTAATTTTGACCTCATTGACAATCTAATGGCTAACATGAATGGCGATACAACTCCAATCTTAAAACATTTCCATCCAATTAAGTGTTTTTTAAACTTTTACATTGCTGTGAATTTTGGAATACTTTTTTTTTTTTACATAGAGTTTTCTTTGGTTATTTAAAAGTGGAAGTAGAGGCAGTAGCAACTAGCTGTAGCACTTCAGGCAGGAATCTCATTATATTTCTGCTTGAATAACCATGTAATGTAAAACTGATAGAAGTAAAAGGATTTTTAAAATCAGATTTACATTAGTGTTTTTATCAAATGTAGTTGTTTGAAGACTGCAGCAATTCATACTTGTTATGGCCCTGCTCGGACTAGCTGTAAGCTTATAAGTCTAGTCTGAGTTAAACTCTATCTTAACTCTGACCAGAGTTAAAATAAAGTTTTTGTCAAATGGAGATTGTTCAAAGAGCTATTTACAACAGGAAAAATTGTTCCACAAAACTCCACTTCAAAAAAAAAGTGTTATTCTGAGTAAACCTTGATGTATACAGGATGCATTTGCCTGCCATTATATTTCTACAGATGAAGTGCAATTAAGGTCCACACACATGCATTTGTTCATAATAAAGCTCGGTATCAACCTTTTTTAAAAGCTTATCAGTGTTTTCTTTGCGTGACAAAGACAGAAAGAGAAACCTATAGGTGTGAGTATGATGTTTAAAATTGGAAGTGAAAAGATGAAGGAGGCCACCTCTCTACAAATGCACATCACCATCTAAAAGAGCCCTTATATCCCTGATCATGTATTCAGTTCACTTTTTTTTTTAGCCCACTCCATCCCTTGCTCTTGTCATCAATAATTTAACCCCAGAGGTTTCAGTCAAATTAACTGAATTATTTTGAAGTAGCTGAATGCCTGCTTTTCACTAATGGAGTGGTGCTTTTGGGCAGATGTTTTATTGAAAAGGAGGAGGTTTTAATTCACTTTAAATTTTTGATAAGTAGTGTTATATTAGGATTATAGGCAAACTGATTTCTCCCAGTCTTAATGGTGGTGGTGGTGGTGGACATTGTTGAAACAACTTTACAGTAAACATCAAATGTGCTTGAGTTTAAGTGCATTCCTTATTTCCACAGAATAGGAAATTTCTATTTCTGAAAGATTGACAGAGACAGTAATGACCATAATTGCCTGACAAGGCCCATTTACATCCACAGCTCAATAAGATACTTGCTGTGTCTGCACCTCTCTACTGAATCTTGACTTTCATTTATATTCACACACCTGTAAATATCTCACACCATATCTCATGGTCTTTGTTCTTAAACACCCAGTTCTCCCACCACCAGGATGACTGTTGTGTTTTTGTGTTCCCCCTGTGCATCGTTGGCATGGCATAACTGAGCGGGGCACAGCTGTTGCTGGATAGAGCAAACTTGGGCACCGGTCCAGGCTGGCCGGCAGCTGGATTAGCAGTGCAGCTATTAGCATCTGAACTCCAGTAATGAGACAATATGACACGGATTATACCGTCTGAGGGCGAGTGACTAGGGCTGACAGAAAGGAAGAGGCAAGCTGGACATCAGGGCAAAATGCATAACTGGCTATCAGGCAGGTGGGAATATGCAGGTAGGGCCTGAGCTTATTGCTGAGAAACAGATTAAAGACTCTAAAATGTAAACCAGCTGAAAGTTGCAAAGCAGACAAAAAACAAGAAACAAAGTAGAAGATGAAACAGAATTATGCGCTCAGAAAAAAATCCAGATTTAATGAAAAAGAACAATAGTTTGTGCACACATAGGAAGAACAGCTATTGTTGAGTAATGAACTTACTGCATATTTGAATTTAAAAAGCCTTCCTGAAAACACACTGAGCTGCAGTTTTGTCTCAAATGTATACACAGATCGGAGTTAATATTTTCTGGTCAATCATTTCTGTGTCAGGACATGTTTATTTTGTACATTCCTATAAATTAAAACTAACAGAATTAAACCAGTTCACAGAATTTCTCCAGTTCAGAACTGATGCAGATAAAATACCTTGAAGCTTAGAGATAGACAATGTTAAAATGAGGGGAAAAAAATAAAATATTTAGCCCCACATTGTGTCACATAGGGCTTTTTTCATGTGTTAAAACCAAGTCAGTTTCAGTAATCAATTACAGTATTTGCTTTAGTTCTTGCTCAGTAAATTTTAGATGTTATCGATTTTCAATATTGAGCCATACGGGTGTCCTTCTGTATTTCATTTACACTTTGATAAACATGATTTGACAGGTTTCTTCGAAGTCAAACCCATGAAGAAATCACTCTATGGGTTGAAGAAAGGTGTTGTTTCAAAGAAAAATTGATGAACTCACTGTGCTTGCCTTTAGTGTCTTGGTTCAAAAACACCTCCTGGGTGTGAAGACCTTGAGTCCCCTCTTGGTGAACAGACTTTGTAGCAATAAATGCACTAATTACATCAACAATTGCAGCAGCATATGGAGGACTGGCTGGTTGCTAAGCAATAAACACAGTTCTAAGGGTCTTTTGTTTAATCTGTTTTAACTTCTTGTGTTTTATGTTATTCAATCATAACAGTTTTATTTATTATCCACCTTATTTTGATAAAAGATGATATGCATGTAAAAAATAATTAAACTATATTAATTTGCAAATGATCTGAACCTTCAATTAAACAGGAAAGTTTTATAGTTAAACATTTTTTGGGAAATCTAAGAAGCTTGACACTCAACCATAGACCTAGCAAGTTACACAACCAGAGAATAGGAGAAAAGAGAAGGTACTGAGTTTAAGTATAAGCCATCAAATTCCTTGATATAAAACCAAGAGGCTCCTTCAATAAACTTGTAAATAGACGGGTCTTAAGATGCTTTTTATACACAGTTTGATCCTGATTCTCCTGAGCCTCTTCAGCATCATCTCACTCAAAAGGAACTGTTTTCTACTAAAATGTCCAACAGAATCTTTTGCTAACTTCTGTGGCTTCTGAATCTGTTGTTGGTCTCTTCAGCTTTGGCTCAGATGAACTTTAGGTTTCAAAAGGCCCACAAAGATGTAGCACTTTAGTTACGATGTGAGGATAATAACAAACAGGACATTTGGAGTCCTGGTAAACCTGAAAACATAAAAATAGACAAAGCACAGTTTAGTCATTAACAGACATCTTGAATGTTTTCGTTTTCATTCATCCATATGTTTGTTGTTGTGCTAGGGATAACTGTCTTATTAACAGACCTAAGTTTGGTTTTTAGCTGTTAGACAGATGGACTAACAATTGAATGCAGAAGAATGGTCTACAGAGCAGTTCATTTTTGCCCTAAAGACTGCAAGATCTACTTTGGCAATAAATCAAGCCCAAATCATCATCCCTTCACCATCGTGACAGGTGAAGTGTTTGTTCTTATATGCTGTCTTTATTTTTTCAGCAAATGTAATGCTGGCCAATAAATCAAAGGATCTTCACTTTTGGCTCAACTGATCATCAGACAATGTTGTAGAACCTAAGCTCTTATTTTTAAACATAAGAGGTCTTGAGAAGCAGTCCTTTCTCACAAGCTTTAATTGTTCAGTTTATTCCTCATGAACCTTTAGATGGATAGATAGATAGATAGATAGATAGATAGATAGATAGATAGATAGATAGATAGATAGATAGATAGATAGATA
>JAOXNZ010000188.1:16794613-16812478 GCA_028566095.1 Kryptolebias brasiliensis | reverse complement strand
GATAGATAGATAGATAGATAGATAGATAGATAGATAGATAGATAGATAGATAGATAGATAGATAGATAGATAGATAGCGTTCCCTCTCTGGTTATTTATAGACTGCTTTTTTTCTCCGCACAAAACCATATGAATCGTTAACACAGTGTATATCTATTGTATGATAAATTGTAAGCCTTTTCTTTTTACAGCTTCACAAGGTCAGTGTGTTACATATTCCACATTTGAAAATACCATCCGATAAAACAAATAAAAATAAGATTCCTTGCCAGTGAGATCCTTGTCAGGCTAAGTTGAAGGCCAAGCTAATCACCTGTCCAGTCATTCCAGACAAGCCAGCGGGCACTCACAGCCACTGGCCTGCTTTCCTGTGTCCCTCCGGGCTGAAGTGCCTGTCACAGGCCGAGCTGCATCCAGATACAATGCTCCATTACATCAATAATGGATAGTAGGATGAAGGAGGTAGGCCAAATCGGATGGGACAGCTCACTCAACAGGAGATGACAAGTCACACTGATGAGGCGAAGGTGTGCGTTTTTGTGTGCAAATGTATAGTTTGTGACTGTGCACACAGGCTTGTACATGTTGCATGAACCTGAGGTGCATGTGAAAGATAAGATGGCGAATGAACAAGGGATGGTGGAATACAGAGGGATGTTGACTTAGTGGGTTTCTGCTATGATGGCACCATTTCAGATCAGTCTGACCCAGTTTCCACAGAGCCCATACATTTTAGATAATCCCTGAGGAAACTAAGGTTTTCACAGTCTGCCTCTCTTGCGTGGTTTTACATCGTAGCATACGGCAGGTAGGGCCACAGACACAAAATGAAGCACTTAAACGTACAAGCTGAATCATGCACGGTTGTGTTAAAGAGAGGATATTCATTTCCCTTCCTCTGTTAAATCGTCTTCCTTTGCTCTTTCCTCCTCCTCCTCCTCCTCCCCTTCTCCGCCTTTTCCCTTTTGCACCAGTTGAAGTGGTTATGTGGCTTTATGCGGCAGCCATTTAAATCATTACCTTTCCCACATTGATCCAGGCAGAAGGTAATTGGCTCAATCAAGAGAATTAAAAGCCAGGGTAAGATTGAATAATTCAACTTGCAGATCGAGGGAGGAGGGGGAAGACTAGAGCAAAGAGGATAGGTTGAAGGGAATAAGAGGAATGCCAATATTAACATAGGAAAGAAAAAGAAAAAATACTGTAAGTAACAGGGATGGCACTAATGAATCAAGCTAAAAATGAGGTAGACAAATATGTAGGTTGAAAAAAAATAATAAAGCATTATTATACATAAAATGATCAGCAACTACAGCCAAACATGAAAAAAAACAATCAAGGTAAAGTGATTCTTCTAAGATTACACACCTGAAGGATTCTCTGGTAAGAACATACTAGGTTAATAATAATAATAATAGTAGGTTTATCTTAGGATGCAAGATATTTCTGCTGCCCCAGTCTCTTCTGATTTTCTGTTTGCCCCAAAGACGCAATCCTCCTTTGGTAATGATATATCGAGTGACATTTCTGACATATCTGTCAGCCTCTCAACCTTCTGACTTACCTTCTGACAAGCTAATCAGTGTGTCGGTCAGTTAGCAAACAGAAAAATGGCTATAACTCAGTAAATTTTACAGATATTGAGCTACAATTTGAGGGAGTAGTTGCTGACTGTCAACCTTACACTTACTTTGAGTGTGAGATTGCGCACATTTTTGTCATGGTTAGACCAAAGCAGCTATATCTCTGTCATTTCTCAATATATGATGATCTTTGTTTAAAACTCTGGAATGAAAGCTTGTAGGTGATATGCATTCCTTCAAAGAATACTAGACCTTTAATTTTAACTGAATGGGTCAAACTAAATGGTTTCTCTGTTAATATCTCTTTTTATAGGTATTGCCAGACTTGATTGACTTCACATTTGAATATATTATTATTTTTTAAGTGCATTAACACATTAGGCAAAACCATGAAAACAAATTAAATATGATATTCTGTCCAGCAAATCAACCAGATAATATGTTTGAGTAAGGGAAGATATTAATTATTCATAACCTTTCCACAGAGTCTCACTTGAAAAGATCTGAACCATTGCTTTAATAAAATCTTCATCCATCACCATAACACATTGTTGTTCTATGAATTGCGTTGTTGGTGGGGTACAGGAAGTGAGTTGAATTCAGGTTCAAGAATCACGCATGCACTTCAAAAATTACAGATAAGCATAGCTGACAGTAGCATTAGCCTCAGGCTGATTAGGCTGAGGAATGAGAGTAGCAGAAGATTGGGGGTGGGGGGTGTAGGTAGGAACCATCTCCACTTCTTGAGTAACAATTGAAGATAAAGCATCAAGAGGAGGATTATTAGAAAATTATGAAAATGTTCATGGGCCTTTGTGTTTGATGGAATAGGGGTTGGGATGTCTCACCGTTGAGGCGTAAGGAGATGCTGAAACTAAAGTTGCATTCCCTTCATAATCCTTGCATTCACTGCTGAAATATTCATTGTTTTCATTTATTAATGTGGCAAGTGAGGAAGGTCAAGACCCGCCGCTGAAATGCACATGAATGTCAGACTTGCAATTCGAATTACAGATGAAAGGTTAGAGGGACAATTTTTGCCATCTCTTGCCTCCAAGCAACAACTGATTCAGAATCTTTTTAGGTCATGCTCTACCCATCGAAGCCTGGCTGCGTGGCTTCAGTAAGTCTGCGGCTTTGATTTCAGGTTGTTTCATTCCAACCAGCAGAGCTCTGCTTTTTGTTGCAAACACAGAATCAGTTTTAACTGGGCATATGCTTTCATGTAATCCAGTTCCTGCAAGCATATCTGCAATTGCCTCACAGGAGTTTTCCTGTCAACTTAACTGGAGCCCTGGTCTTGTTTGCCAGTCTGTCAGCTTTTTTTTTTTTTTCTCATCCTCACCAGTAAAAAGGAGTCACATGAGCCATGTTCCCCCCCTGCTGTGTTCGCCTTGCTGCTGTGCACGCTGCTGCATGAAAAACTCCAGGGAAATGCCTTGAAAGCACCAACCGGGCTGAGAAAAACACAAAGGCTAGATGAATATATAGCTCAAATAAACAGCACACAGGCATGTGAACCTTGATAAGAAAGCAAGTGTGTGTATGTGTGGTGTATAAGTAGCTGAATGTAGAGTCAAAAATAGAAACAAAGGTGCTTTTATGGATGTTTTTAATGGAGGAAATGCATCATCTTCATCAAAACGTTGGCAAGTATAATATTTTAATCAAATGCCTATTGGATGCATATGAAAAACAAAAATTGTACTGTATATGGACCATATTGTATGCAGAATTACATAAGGGGATTTAAAGTGACAAAGGCAATATTAAATATTTCCCATAGCATGAGGCCTGCTCCTATTCTTTCATTTTCACTGCACACGGTCTATACATTCGAATGCAAGCTTACTTTTAAGACTTCTTCAGTGCTTTAGCCCAGCACTAAGTGCAGCCACAGAACCAGTATCAGTACGAAGTTCTACTCAGGCGTGTGTGTAACTTGTCACTGGTAATGGACCATGATTTATGGATATGCTTCATACATCACCCCCCACATTCACGCCGTAACATGCACAAATTTGCATGTGAGATTAGTGGAAGCAGCCTGACCTCTAACCAAGGGCACAACTGGTGCAGAAGAATGTGATGTAGAAGATCAAAAATATAAGTCAATTTCCTGTGGGGCTTATCGTAGCTCTATGACTGGCATGTGAGCAGCGAGTGGCCATGACTTGTCAGGATTTAAACTTAGGGAGGAAATGAGACACTGGGGTATCCTCTGAATACCCTACAATGATAGCATAAAAATGAGAGAGTGGGGAGAGGAAACTCACACAGCAAATTCTTGACGATAGGAAAGAAAGCATGCTTCATTTAGTCTTTATACAGCTTGAGCAGTAGCTTTTGTGTGTGCTTTGTTTAAAAAAAATCAGTATTTTTCTGGCTGTGTATCAGATTGTCTGGATGATAGACATATTTTCCTCCTTTCATTAATCTCCATTTTGTTCTGCACTGGAGGAAGAGAGAGAGAGATGGAGATTGAGATGGAGGGAGTGAGGCCAGCGAGCAAGAGAGCGTTGGACAGGGCAAAAGCAAGAGGAGCAAGATTAAAGATATGGCTGGCCATGAAAATCAAAAGTGAGATGGAGGAAAGGGGCCCGAGTGAGAAAAGATGGCAAGAAAGAGGAAGAGGAGAAGCAAAAATTAGCATTGACAGTGAAGATATAGTTGGCTGGAAGACAGGTGGGGAAAGTGAGGAAAAGGCTTGGATGATGCTGATGAGTTCAGTGTAGATAAGTGAAGGAATATACGTTTAAATTGGAGAAAAACTGAGACGAGAGAGACTGGCAGAAGGAGGGGAAAGGGAGCCTGCTGTTTGATCTTTAACAGGATTATTTTCTCCCTGCTGTCCCTTTTATTTATTTGATTTTTTTCTCCTCATACTTATTCATATGTAAATGCTGGCAAAGTGCCAGCAGAAAACCATATTAGAGTTCTGTGCGGCGCTGAGCCCACCCTGTGACTGTGCATCACCAATGCACACTGCCATACTGGGTAATCTTAAAGGGATTTCTGTGGACCTCAGCAGCCCTGCAGTAGTTTTGAACACAGACAGACTTTAGCTTCACCGTTAGCTGCAGCCTTTAGTTGTTTTGCTTTAACAGCTCAACCTTTAGTATATTATGTTTGACAATGTGACCATCTGTTTGTGTCCTATTGAAAGATGATGCTGGCCCAGCTTTTTTTTTCTCCAGTACCCATCAGCTCACACTGACAAACACTAAAACAAAGCTAACATCAGCTTGTGCCCTGATGATTATTTTGATTCTCTTATTAAAAGCAAGAACTTGGCAAACATTTGGTAGCTGTTAGAGCTTGTGCACATTTTTGTTTGAGTGGGTTAAGCCCTCATTAGAGTGGTAGGTGCAGGATTCTGTGCTGGATATTGATTTGGTCTGTCTTTTGGATTAGACAACTTTGGCACTGTTGGTTTTCAATAAGTCCATCAGTGGAGGACGATATTTAATCTCTGCGGCATCTTTCCCAAAAAGGATTTTGTTATTCCTGTTTTTGCACATTTGTGTGTGCTACTTCTTGAAGCTAAACAGACTATTTTTATTTTTAGAACACACAGATTCCTTACTGATGCATTATTCTCATTTTGTGACATCTTCTGTGAGGTTTCTTTTTCATAGAATCTGTGGGTTTGCATGTGCATGTGTTTAACCTCAAATTCTTCACAGAATTTTCCAGAGATCTGTTTCGTTTGAGACACCTCTGATGGCCAGACAGCAAACATTAGTATGAGCGCACTTCACAAATGTTGATTCCAAGTGTGTGTGTGGGTGTGTGTGCACGCGCGTGTGTGTCCGTCTGTGTGTATGTGTGTACCTTTGCTACCCAAACGTACAGCGAGGAGCCATTAAACCAGCATTGCAGATTGTCTTGTAGGGTGCTCAGGGCCACAAAATGCAATTAGATTCCCATATAAAATATTTATTTCTACAACACCTACTGTGCACCAGAGGGGCCTTTATCCACTGTGGCCCTAAATATGAAAATAGTATATAAAGTGCTTGCCTGGGAGAGCAGCAGATACAAATTCTCAGCGTGAGTTTTCTCTTTGGCTCTGTGTGTTTATGTGCACAGATGAGTGCATGCAAATAAATGTAAGGGCAGTACATGACTTTAAATTTTATTACTTTTTATATAGAGTATATGGAATAAGTGTATTATAATTTACCCTTTAACAACACAGGTCTGCACGGTGCTTTATTTTTAACTTCAGTGAAATGTAACAAATTATGACCAATGACATGGCACAGTAGTTAGTGCTGATGCATCACCACATAAAAATTCTGGGTTCACATCTGGACTGGGGCTTTTCTGTGTGGCGTTTGCACATTTTCCCCCATGTATTCACGGATTTGAAAGACATCCACTGATTGACCCAGTTTTTTTTTTTCTAATATAGAAAGTCTATTAAGTGTAGTCCCTTTATTGACTTACTTTTCTAAGTTAAGTACATAGCCCTGCTTTACACACTTTGCCTTATTTTTGAAGGAAATGCTACATTTTTCAAACAATACTTAGTTTATTGTTGATTTTCTTTCTTATACCTTTGGTATTCAATGTTTTGTTTTTGTTTGTTTTCCTTTTGTTTAACCTGTCTCAGCTAAATGCAGACCTTCATTTAATATCTGAAAATAGATTTAGATGTCTACAAAATTTATATTTTTGCCCAGTTTTGCCTACAGTTGTCTTTTCAACCTAAAAAGGCTCCCAGGAAGCTCACCCACTTTCCAGTTCTAGGCTGATGTCTATGTCAGAGCACCATAAATGGACTTATATTCCAAACTTTATGAACTTGTGGATATCTTGCATTGTTGAATAGTGCTGTGATTTTGCTCAAAGTTTTGTACTCTATTCTGTCTGGTTGATAGTCAGAAATCAATGCAGAAGTTATATAACACTTTAAAGAAGTGGGTTATGAACAACTAAATGGAAAAAGGTCTTAGAATTATCTCCAGAAATCAATTTTTTTTCTTTCTTTTTTTTTTTTTGTTTTCTTGTTGGGGTCACCAGTCTTTGCCACTGTTATTTAATGGATCGTAAGCTTAAAATCTTTTAACTCACCACTAAAAACTCAAACTCATCGGAATTAACTCAAACATGGGGAGAGTAATCTTTAAGTCAAAAATTAGGGGAGCAAAAACAATCCCATTAAAAAAGAAAATGTTTCACATATACACAAATATATTGCATAAGCTGAAGTGGTGTACATACTGTATCTTATTCAAGACAAACTGACAAAGTCAGATCAGTTCTCGTAGCTGATTTCACCTTTATGTTTGTACATGAGTGAACGATCCACCCACTTATTCTACCACTAACTTCAGTAAGATACTGTCACATTTTTGTGTGTTTGTGTGTGTGTAGGTCTATGTACTTTCAGTATATTTCCTCATCACTTTGAATGTTCAAAGGTACAGGTAAGGTATTTTTTAATGAAAAATTCTCAAGGGACTTTCTCAAAGCTGAGAATTAAAATGTCAAAATTTAACATAGCAATTATTCATCTTGACCTTTTTAGCACAAGCTTTAGAATATTTAAATTTAGACACTTAGAGAATTTAGCATGTAAGCTTGAAGAATGCTAATTACGAACCTGATACTTCAGATTTAGGGATTAATTGATTGTAGTTTTCATGCCTCTGAGGTTCAGCTGTGTACAGAAAAAAAGGACTACACTACAGTCTCTTCTTCCCTCTTTGAAGTGTGTAACATTCTCGAACGATCTGGCTTTTTTCTTCTTCTTCTTCTTTTGGTGACCTTTTGTGTATTGCTCGCTGAAGTTCGCAAAAAAAAAATCTCAGCGCAGAGTGAACAGGTGAACCCTGACCGTGGGAGGCTTGTAAGAGAGCTGGTTTTGCACTCTCACGATATCTTACCAACCATGTGTTTGTGTGGGCATATGAGTGGGTTGAGGCCAAATGTTGAGGAATAAGCAGTATGGGCAGTAGTTAGTGTAAAGATCAAGAGTCTGGGTAACTAATTTATACAGACTGTAAATTATGACTTTTTTCTTCATGTATGTACTGAAACAAAAAGTTGCCAAGTTTCACAATTTTGACTGAAACGCATTAAGCACTCGGTTTATTTTATTAAGAATGTTTGTTAAATAGGTGTGTATATGTGTGTAGGCCGGTAATATTTATGCTTGTCAATGTGTGTGTGTGTGTGTGTGTCTGGTCTGCACTGGGAGGATTATTGTACATTTACAAGGCCTGCTAACAATGAACAGACCCACCCCTGGGACCCATACTCAATCACTATCACAATGAAAGGCTGCTAATTCCTATTTAAAGCTGCCGCACAGGCACTGCCCTCCCTACTCTCCGGGCCGAGGGAGAGTAGGAGACTTGGCCTACAACAAAGAAGGAAACTGTGTTTTGTTAGCCAGTATATTTTCTGTTAATTCCTGCTGTTGATTTTATCTCCATAAACCACTCATTTCTTGTTTGTTAATGAGTTTTTATGAGAAAGCGTCACAAGACCGATATATGTGTGCGCGCTCGCTTGTGTGTGTGTAATGGTGGAGAGCATCGGTGTCATTTGTCTTAGAAGTGCCCACGCAAAAACCCTGCAAGACCTTATTGGCTTTGCACTGAATAACTCAGAAGTTTCACACTTAAAGGAGATTGCTTTAATTCCTGGCCAGCAGGTTAATGTTTGGACTCGGTTGTTCTATTAAATGCGCGCAGTAATTCATAATGTCAGTGCAGTCGATGCAAGCAGCAAACGAGGGTATTATTTTCAGTTGTTAGAGAGTGTCGCATTAAGGGCAGATGCGTTGTTTTGTTTATTTGTTCCTGCTGTATGGTATTGCTGCTTGTACTTACTGCTGCTGCACCATCACCTCCTATCTCTTGTAAAGTACATTCACTTAGAGAAATGCTTTAATTGTGCACAGAATCTGAGGCTGAAATCTCTAGCTGCATAAATATTTCAGAGGAATGCATTGAGGAAGTCTGCAAAATCTTGTTCTGCTCTCTGTCTATTTCAGATCTTTTGTTTCTCTCCTCTCATGAACCTGCTGCTGTGCATGCAAACCTGCGATACACACAAGGTGCTCAAATTTTGCTAGTAGTTGTAACATTCTTTTGGCCATTAACAGGTATGATTTATTGACACCAAGTCGTTTGACGGTTCCATTTTACTTACACTCTAAAGAAAATCTTGCATGCAAAAGCTGGCAAGCAAGAACACAAGCATATAAAGAGTGAGTTTAAACTGGGACGCTACAATAAATGGGGTAATAATTTCTGCATTATTAATGAACAAGCAGCATACTCATCTTAATTGAAGTTCTTTTATCTTCAGCACCGGCTCATTTATTTTCTCCTCTAATAGAAGTAGTGTAACACACACTGTAGATAGCACATATGTTCTTTGTCTAATGCCATTCTTCTACTTGCTGTGTGCATCACTGCTTACATAACCCACTAGACAAATAAATGCATTTTTTTAAAATTACCTTTAATCTAACAAAGAAGAAGGTAGAGGTCAGTTTTTTTTTTAGATACAGCAAAGCTTTATCATCAAGGATGGATGGATAGGAAAGAGGAACAAGAGGCGATAAAGGAAATCAGATTAGGCAGGAGGACTTGTTTTGAGGCACATGCCAACAGGAAATTGGCAACACCTCCGCAGAATGAGTCAGATCAATTACAGGTTTCATACTATCAGTCAATAGCTAGCATCCCATCTTTATGAATGATGATGGATAGACCTTTGTGCCATGTTGGAGCAGTCATTGATGACACTTCAATGTCTTGTTGTCCTTTTGTCATGGGAATGCTGCCCTGATCAAGGTTTAGAGCAGTGTGTCATGAACTCCCATGGCTCTAAATGCTGCATGCACTGGTCACAACTTATAAATGGATGGATGAATGGATGGATGGATTAATTTTGAGGTACACTGTCCTTTTAGTCATCTATTATCCAGTTAGAGATTTTTAATTTATAGCATGTCAAAATATGAACGCATATTTATCTTTAGACACAAGGCTGAAACAAAAAAGTGCCAGAAAAACTGGATTATTTATAAAAATTGCAAAAAAAAATCATAACAACCATAGCATGTGTTTATCTCCAGCTAAAATGACAACTAAGTGAGACAAGTACAGTAACAACAAATACTGTACTCTTTGGGCTCTCTCAGAATAATTTACGCATTGCATCCATGACAATTTAGCTCCACAAAGGGCTCTGTCATCTCACATCACAACATCGAGTTCAGATTTAAGCTTCCCAATGCCCACTGTTAGCTTTTGATTCTGCAGCTCTTTTTAATCATTGGCCAAGTAATTTGTATCCCTCAGATAATGAAATTTAAATAAATTTTTATTCTTGAATTTTTATGTATTTTTTTTTTTCCAGTTAAAGTAACCATTTCAAAAGCAATAAACACTTTCAAGCTGGGCCTAAAATGCTGTTTTTCCAGTTCGGTGTGATTTCTGAGGCAGCATGAGGGGCTGAATCCAACCTGCTGCTCTTACTGTATGCTTCTGAGCCACCAAAGGAGGTAGTCACAGAGCTCAAACATTTAGTATGTGTAAGGGTAGTAGGCCTAAATTGAGGTTTGAGGCTGTGATGTTGTGATGCCAGATGGTCTGTTTGACTAACCAGCCACAGGATTTTGGATGAGAGATGTACAAAGTGCATATTATCAGTTATGTTTCACATTAATGCTGCTGAGTTATCTGTGACATCTGCTACAGTTCCATGATGGTGGTTACATTGTGCAAGCACACATTATCACGGGATGTGGTCAACTCATTTAGTGCTTTTATGAACAGCCAGAGGCAGCTTAAAGAGAGGATTGTATTTGCAGCCATGTTGCAAATTTGTTTTGTGAAAAGGCCCTATGTTAGAACTGAGCCAATACAGATTGGAAACGGCAACTTTATCCTCAAGATATAGGCAGATGCTTCAAGATTTTCTGGATTGTTCTAAAGGCCCCATACTTGCAGAACATATTTTGTTAGGTCTACCCGTGTGAGGGACCTGACATTTTCTTTTTAATAATGACTTATCATTGTACATAGTCCCTGTCACTGCTGGCTGTGCTTTGGGCCAGTGGGTGAGAAAAACGCTGTGTATTTCTTAGCACAGATACTGTAGCCACCAGCTGCTGTTTTTCACAAGACAGCCAAAAAAAAACTTCTCCACAAGGGCTTTTTGCCTATTATAAAAACATAAGCAGGCCTCAGGGAATGACTCTTAAAAAGACAAAGTCTACAGTTACATCTGGAAATTAATGAAAGCAACAATAATCTGCACTATTGTAGCTCATGTTTTTGGATTACCTGTTTATTGAGAGCAACATTTGTGTGTCTGCAAGACGAATTTAATGCCCTTGTCTCGCCTCATTCTTCATTCTCTTTATTTTCATGTCTCTGGCCGCGAGAGGGGAGTGGGAGAGAGGAGCACAGGTGATAATGACTTGTCAAATTAGAAGCGATGGAACCTGCAGCGAGTGTAAACACAATTCGAAATGTTCGAATGACATTTTCCGAGCTGTATTTCTACTGGGGGAGATTAGCAGAGTGACAGCTCAGCCCGAATCTCATGGATCACAGCTGCACGGTGGAGAGCACTGCCACACACACACACATATGTTCAGAGAGAACAAATTACTGGCATTTTAATGCAAAATTGCAGACTGACACTTGCATAAACAAACACAAAGATTTCTCCACAGGAGAATACAAGTGAGCACACACACACACACTTTGAGTTTGAAGATCCTGTCATTTGAAATGCTGTCCCTCCTCTTTAGTAATGGTGCAGGGGACCAGGCTCAGTCAGTCAGCCGGAGTATAGATTTGTGTCCATGTAGTCTGCCCACACCCTGTCAACATGATGGATGGTGTTCATGCACAGCCTCGACTTTATAACTTATAGGAACCTAATTTGCATGTGTTCTCATTGCCAATAAAAGTGCACATGATGTAGGAGAGCCATGGAGATTTTTAGCTGTTTAAATATTAGGGGGCCCTGTTTCTTAGTGTTCTATTTTACGCATGGTCATCCTCCCCTGTTCAGCAGAAATCACGAACAGCGCTGCTCATTTCCCAACTTTGCCTATGAAATACAGAACCATTTACGAGGAACAATATCTAGGGCCTTCACATCTCCCTATCCTGCCCCCTCCCACTATTGGAGAGATACTATTGAGAGTTCCGAGCACATCAATTTGGGCCTCAAATGACTTTCTTCGGCTGGCGAAATCCTGACAAGCTTTCTGTTCTCCTTAAAAAAAAGAACACTTTTATCATCAAGAGAAAGGAGGAGAGGATGAGCGAGAAAAAGAGAGAGAGGGAAGTCAAAAAGCTAATATCTCACTGACACCCTTTCGCACACAACAGGGGAAATTTCTGTACTATAACGAGTTCTGGTTAATTTGAAGTCAATTCGAGAGTTATTAAAGGGATCTGAATGAGCTGTGCTGAACTTGGTCAAGGACAACAAACCCACCCTGGTTTCTTATGAAACAATAGAAACATGCTTGAAAGTTTTTGATTTTTTCCTAAACCACTTTTGACACTGTTTGTACATATTGCTTTTTTTAATTCCCACTTATTATGCTATTTTATTTATTTTAACAGCTTCTTCAGGACACCTGCATAGATTGTTGTGTAAATCTCCTTGTTAAGGATTTGCTTCACTTTTGGGTATTATCTTTTTTGGTTTATCCCTTAAAACTTCGTGTTACTTTTGAAATTACTCTGCCAATATGTATGCAAATGTCAACATCCACCAGGAGAAATTAGATTTACTGCATTTCCCATATTGCTTCTATATCCTTTCCTTGGTCCTCAGGTGCAGGTTCAGTGGTTTAATGTAGCATTGTTTTGCATTACAGCACAATTTAGAGTGCAAGCACAACAAATAATATCGGGGAGACAAAGTAGCAAAGCAAGCTGCAGTGAAATGAGAGATTTGATTTAATTCATGCACCGCAGCATTGGATGAGTTTTTCTGATTAATGTGGAAACAAGCACACCGACAGGAATATCTTTTTTTCCCTAATTGAAATTATAAAAAGGATAATGACCTCAGTTTATAGTGACTCTATGGTGATGTTATTTTTGTGCTAAAGTCCTTTTGTGACAACTCTAAAGAAACATAAATAATTTTATTGTCGAGCTTAAATCACTATACTTACAGCATTGTTTAGTTTGTGTTTCATTTATTTGTTATGGCTCAGCAGCAGGATATATGTAAGTGTAGCAACGCAGGTGGTTTTCGATTGAGAAAGTAGTGACAAACAGCTGTATCATGCACAAGTGACAAGTTGTAAAAAAATATTGAATGAAGCGCTTGATTAAACTGCCAGAAAACCTTTGACTTTGAAATGTTTGAGATGGCAGAAACATGTCCTTCAGTTGGCCCTGTTCTAGCTAGGTGTTAGCTTCGCTTCCCTACAAGAATTTCTCCCTGAGTGTTCAAGTACTCCTCTTAAAAGAAATTTAAAAAAATAATCTCATCTCATTAACTCAGATTTTGAGTGTTCAGAATGCCAGAAAATAATAATGAAAAAAAAAAAGCTTTCAAAGATGAAATGTAGAAGTAACTATCTGAAGAGGAAAAGAAATGCTGATTGCTTGGCAACAGCAGAGGAAAAATAATTAACAAGCACTGTAGATTATTCTAACTTTATTGCTGATGAGTTGCCAGTTAAGTATCTTAGAGAGGCTGTGGTTCATGGTACTGAAGTAGAGAAGGAGCTGAACTTGGCATTAAGTGAAGAAAAGAAAAATTTCTGAGAGTAATATAGCAACCATGAGTGGGTTTTCTATCACTGTTACTAACTACACACACATGCTAGTTAAGCTGTCTGAAGAAACACTTTTAGTTGAGGCTTAATTTACCTATATGAATTCATTTTGACAGAGTTGTAATCGGCACACACATTTAGAGGTAAAGTAATGCACAACATTGTTAAAAGGCTACACAGACTAATGATATATTAATTACCCAAAGGTTTAGTTTTTCTTGGAATAATTAGCCATGTGAAACTATTGTCTGAAGTTGAGTGTTATATTTAAAAAAAACAGGAACAAAGGGAAGTTAATAAACTTGACTCCCAATAACTTTGTCACCATGAGGACCATTTATCTGGAAGTGCAATTTTGATAGGCAAAAAAGTATTTTTTATGCCTATTAAAATGTTTAATTTCAGCAGTTCTGTTTGTTTTCCTTGTGAAAGTATTGAGTCCCCATGTAAATTTGCTTTATAGTCACTGCAAACACTGTTGGTGCCAAGCTCCTAAAAGCTAATGTTTTTTTGTACCACCATAATGAATTAGTCTATAAACAATAAAATATTTTTAAAAGAATTAAAGTGGCTCAAAGTAAAATATCACTTTTTAAAGGAACAAAATGGCAACAGTGTTTGACAAACAACTACAATGATAAATTGCTCCTGAGGGTTTGGGTTGATGAAAACCTTATGTCATGCAGGTGAATATTTAAAAACAAAGTCACAACTCAAACAAGTCTTCACACATCCCTCACCATAACCTTAAGTTTTGTATTTAAACAATATATATATTTTTTTTATTTTAGGTGGCATGATGTGCAAATGGTTAGAGCTGTTGCCTCACAGCAAGAAGGAACGTAGGTTTAAAATTCAAGTATGTTCAATCTGTGTGGAGTTTGTGTGTTTGTGTGCGAGCGTGGGTTTTCTCCAGGTTGTCCAGTTTCCTCCCACAGACTAAAAGCCTCTATGTTGTGTTAACTGGCTACTCTAAATTGTCACTAAGTGTGAGTGTGTATGTGAACAGATGTTTGTGTCTATGGGGTCCAGAGGCGGACTGGGGACCTTTTTCTTTCCTCTCACTCAGTAACTGCTGGAGATAAGCACCGGCTTCCCTCAACACTGCATGAAAGACTGGGTAGCAAAAATGGATATATTAAGGAATGTAATGTTTTAGTTTGTTTTGTTCTCCTCTTGTCATTAGTTTATTTAAAAATTAGTCAGTTTTTCTTTCTTTTTGTTTTTTTATTCTAACTGCAGCTGCCAAAATGTGGGTGAAAAAAAAAAAGAAAGTGAACTGTTACCATGGTTTGAACATGTTAAGATGTGGGCTGCCACTTGTATTAAAATTATATTTCTTTAATGTTAGTTTTGTTTTCATTGGCTTCTGTAATTTATGTATTGCAGTTGTTGCTCCAGCTCCTCGCCTTATTCAAAAACCATCCAAATCAGCAGCCAAACAATGGTCAACTTCCTGTTGTTTTTACAACATTCACCTGCCATTCAGCTCACTTATCTTCACATGGGGTCCTTTTCTCTGTCAGAGCCAGAGAGGAATGATTTTTAACACATTGAAAATTGGTGGTATTAAAGGATTTTTTTTTATTATTGTATTTTATGTAAGCTGTGAAGTCAGCTTGTGGGGAGTCAAACCTAGGGCCTTGTTGCAAGACAACAGTGCTAACCAACTGCTCCATCCTGTAAGCTGACTTTTTAACTTGCTCCATTCATTGATGAATAACTTCTATTTTACTGCGATCAAGACAGGTTTCAGTTGTGGAATTTTGGTATGTTATGATAATAGGTTTCCTTATGGGTTCATGTTATTTTTATTTTAAGCAGAGCTAAAATCAAAGCCTTCCTTACTGTAAGATTGCATAAAATCAGGAAAACAAGGTTAGGTTTAGATGGATGTGCTGATTTCGTTTGCAATTTATTGTCATTACAACACATATTATCTTGACTTTTTATTTTGTCTGATTTGACTGGTCTCTATGTGACAATTTGAACACAAGTGACCCAGTCTCAAGAAAGGTTAATTTTACAAAATAAGAAAATGTGCCTTCTTTTCACTGAACTGACAGAATTATTGTGGCCTATAGGAGATTATTCATTTTAACTTGACTTAAATTTAATCACTATATTTGTTATTCAGTCATGGTTAAAACGTAAAAGAAAAGAAGAAAGGTAAATTTATTCAAAGTATATTAATGTTCTTAATCTTCCTCTGTTTTGTGGATAAAGACCAAAGGTCATTCGCCATCTTTAGAGTAAAATTATCTGTAGGCTACTTCTTCTCATTTGCATATAAATGAATAATGGTAAACTGTGAGTCAAAGAGAATGATTTTTTGGACAGAGATTTTAAAATGGCAGTAGACGGGGGGAGGAGTTATCAATCCATAAAAAAGTTTTTTTGCCATATTGCTGCATTTAGAGAAAAGATGGAAAAAGAAAGTAAATGTAGCAAGTCATGGTGATGTTGTTGGAGTGTATCCCAGCAGCCAATGTGCAAGCCCATTGCAGTGGCCAACCCAGAAACACATGAGGCAAAAATAGGCTCACACTCACACCTAGCTTCAATTTAGAATTTCCAATTAATCTAACATTAACTGTACACAGGTTTTTGGACTGTAGAAAGAAATTAGAGAAAACCCACAGATCTGCAGGGAGAACATGCAAACTCCAGACAGAAAGGTCTGCATGGCAGCGTTTCAAAACAGAGGCGTTCTTGCTGTGAGGCAAGAGTGCAAATCATGCAGCCCACACTGGACTGCTTATCCCAATTATAAAAGTGCAGAGTTTGCAATCTAAGTTACTGTACCTGTCTTTCGTTTAAAAGCTTTTATTCAGTATTGGTAAATATTAACTTGACAAGTTACAAATTTTCTTCTGTGTAGAAAATCACTGTATAAGTGTCAAACCAGACTGCTTCATAAACTACATATTCTATAGAGCCCATAAAACATTTGACTCCATTACTAGGCTTCCACTGGGCTAAAGCCATCCTTGTGAGATGCTGAGGCTTCTTTAGCCACTAGTGGTTGTCCTCCAATCAGACAACTGGTGGTTTAGTCCTCCACCTTGCAGTGTGACAAAATGTTCTTGAGTAAAACACTGTTCCTCCTATTGTTCTCAATATGCTTATCAGTGTGTAAGGGGGAATATAAAAAGTGCTCCATATATAGAGTCTTGGAAATCACTGCATGAGAGTCTCTATGTGTCTGAATGGATGATTTAGAAAGACATTGTAAAGAACTGTGCAGAACCTAGGTGAGGTAAAACTGTGCTATATAAATGTGAACTGTTTACCATTTTCACTGACTATGGGTCTATTCTTATGCCGTGGATCCTAGATAAAAAATACAAATTTTCTAGAAGTTACTGAAAACTGGTCTTTTATTAATTATTTTCAAAAATGAATCAGTTTGATTGTGATTTAATTGTTTATACCATAAAGATAATTATTTCAGTTAGCAAAATGTTGCTTTGTAGAAAAAAATGGAAAAAAAACTAAACAACCATGAGACATAAAAAGTTTAAACATCAATAATATTAATTAGAGAGATAAAAAAAGAAAAACCAGGTCTAGCAACAGTTATTCTATCAGTCTTTTATAAAGCAGTGGCTTACTCACAACTGTTGCCATCAGCTAACATTTCATTTTTACTTAATTTTTTTTTTGTAAAAATAAATAAAAGCAGGACAATTGGAAATTTAGTTCCAGTGCTTTGGCATTTCTTATGTCAATTTTTCTTTACTAGTTTTCTGTTTTTCTTTTATGTATTTGAGCGTTTTTCCAGTACTTCTTATTTATTAATGAATTCATGAATAGATTCATTCTAAAAGCAAAATCCCTCCTTCTCTTTTTCACAACAAATTATCCTTTTATATAATAAAAGGACAGTTCAATTACTTCAATTTCATTACATATTTTAAGAAAATTATAATTAATGTGGACTTCAATTCAAACCACTTATGGAAATATTTAAAGTTGGGATAAATATGTTGCAGTCATGTACTGTGATACAATTACAATAAAATGGCACCATCACGTTACATAAATATAGTCTTGTTTTCTTCACCATGCCTGTCCTGTGCACTTTGTCACTGTTTCTGTCAACAGTTGAACACCACCCAGACAGAAAAATATTCTTCTGGTTTTAGTGATTTTGGATTAAAGCATTTGTTAAAAGAATATAATATAAAATGCATAACTGTGCAGTTGTCTCATCCTCTTTGGTCTGCGAGTCAGTAATAACTTTAAAATCCACACCCCTCCTGTCACCAGTGGTAGTTTCCTAATGATGCTCCCTCCCTTAAGTCAAAAAACAAAAGTCAAGTGACAACATGGAAAAAAAACTACTGGCCCATTCTGGGTGAACTACATTTTCAAAAGCAGACTTGAATGTTTAGGCCACTTTAAAAAATAGGAGCTTCTCCAGGAACCCATACAGCACCATGTTAGATTCTTTTAACCTCTACTTTACCTTTATTTAGAGGTCAGCTGTGT
>JAOXNZ010000188.1:16755214-16771870 GCA_028566095.1 Kryptolebias brasiliensis | reverse complement strand
AATTGTATTTTTTTTCTCCCCCCCAAAGCTACAATGATATTTTTTATGAAGCTTTTTTTGCTAAATTTATCAACACTTTAATGTGTGAACTACTTTATGTGTGCACAAATGGGTTTGTCTATAATGAAAGTATAAGATTTGTAAGTTGTTAAGTTGTGCTTATTTTTGAATGGTCAATGCTGTTGTGTAATTTAATAATATCAATAACAATTTACAGCTTGTTACAGTTGTGTTGATTTAATTCCAGCAAAGATAAACAGGCAAATGTATACCTTAACCTCAGTAGGAATTAATTTTCAAAAAGATTAGAGTCTTTGAGGTGCTTATCAACAGCATGATTTAATAAAAACCAGGTTGTCACACTAGGATTGGTTTTCTTATCGTTACTAATAAAACAGAATCTAGCAGGTGATCAGTGTTTCAATGTGAACTGTAGAAATGAGAAATATATTGGGATCTGTATGGGATGGACATCATAATCATCATCATTATCGTCATCTTCGTCATCATCATCATCAAGTCCACAAGCTCCTGACTTTCCTGCCTGTTCTTTATGGTATGTTTTCTTAATTTGTGTGTGTATGTGTGGGTCTGTGCATATTTTTTGCTGACATTAATTCATGCAAATTAGATCTTGGTTAGAAATATTACTAATTATGTGAATTAACTTTGCGGGTTTTGTGTTGTTAATTTTTTTTCCTAATTTTTTTCTTTTTCTGTGAAAGAAACCAAATTTCTTTGGCCAGATATGCTCGTTTTCTTTTCTACAAATACAACAATGCTGTTCTAAAACTTAATAAACTGGCCTGCTTCCTTTCGAGTCTGTTGATGTGCTATAAAAGGAGTCCCTGCCGTGAAAAAGCCCTTGTTGCAGAAGGTGCAAAAGGATGTTGTGTCAGGTGCAAAACACAGTGCTACTCACAAATTTGTCTGGTTTTTAATTGGCTTATATTCTCAGGTGTGCCCCATGCTAACCATTTTTAAAAAATGGCAAAAATCAGCCTAATTATTCAGCCAAACACTCAGTCGCTCTAACGCTACAGTCTATTATGCGGCATTAGTTTGTGCACCTGTTCTATGCCTCCATATTAAAATGCTTATAATAATAGAGGATATGAATCATTTCAATATTCTGGCTTTTGGTTTCTGCAGCTCAAATGTTGCATAAAACCTTTACTAGCCATGTCTAGTTTATTTTAATTTTTTTGTTGTTGTTACAGATTCATAATAAATGCTCCATATCAGGGACAGTGCTGCTTCCCCAATAAAAAAATATTGTATACACTTTGTTACAACACCCTTTTATCTTATTCCAATGATGGGGTACCTCCTCTTTATAGCTTTAGTATTCAGCTACAATCAGATTTGCTTGCTCTCACCGTGGACACATTTCTTTTTAATAAACCCACGCCATCATCCCCTCAAGTGGGCGTGCGATTGCCCGCATTTTATCACATCCTGTTAAAATGGCCATTGCCTGGACAGCGAGCATAAAAGACCAAACTATGTTTAAGACCTGCGCACTAATGTTGTAATTTCTTTTTTTATCATAGGCCAAGAGGAATGAAGGAGGTCATTAAGTTTAAATGATCTTGAATGTAGAGCAATAGACACGAGGCTTTGCTTCGACCTGGCTTTGCCTTGGCCTCGCTGCAGATGGTGTAAGGTGTTTGTGTGTGTGCCGGGTGTTTATTAGAAAAAGTAAAAGAGGTTCTATCTGAGCTGAGGTAAGCGTTGTAATAGAGGTTAACTATGAGCATAAACAAAGGTTCACACTGTCCAGGCGGATCCAGAAGCCTCTTAATCAAACACCATTGCTGCTCAGGTTAATAGAAATGTAAAACAAACAGCAACTGATGCCTCATTTTACGTTTCATCATGTTCCATTTAAATATTCCTAGATCATTTGGAGAGTGAGGACACGGTGAGGTACAGACTGTGCAGGAACATGAGTGTAGTGAGAACAGAAACACTGGTACATACTGGATGGTTTTGTTTTCTTTTTTATTCCTCAATAGACTTTCACCTCTGCTTCCCATCTATAAAGAGAGTGCCTTTTTGTGTACTCCTATAATTGATTCATAGTAGCAGCAGGTTTGCCGTTTCCTCGTCCCTCTCGGGAATTCACAATGTGGACAGATTAGTTTTACCCCTTCCTACTTTCAGCGACGTGAAAAGCAATCCCTTTGCTGAAACAATAACCCTCTTGTGATTAATTGATACGTGTGTGCACAATATTGTGTGTGCTTCCATATTTATGCATGACTGTTTGACTCCTTAAAGTTATTTTGCATGTAACTCTGGCGTTGTACGTCTGTTTTTTTTTAAACTGCATATCTAAATCATTTTTGTGCATTTTTATTGTTCTCTTAGGCCTCATTTCAGCTGTGATGGGAACACTACAATAGTATAACAACAGATAAAAGCCCCGTTCTGCTGATGTATGCAGCTCCCTTCACGTTCTGAGTAAAGGAAAATATCATACAAAGAGAATAGAAGAGGCTAAAGAGAACGAGGGAGTGAAATAGCTGATAACAGGAAAGAAGAAGCAGAATAGATAGAAAGAGTGAAAAAGACAGAGAGTTTGGCGTGTCTGTATCTTATCTGTATTCCTTGCCGGTGTTTCCCAGCAGAAACAGTGTGTCCAGGACTATAAACAGACTATTATCCCAGTGTTTATCACAGTGCACATTACCGTTTGCCTCTGTCGGACTTACTGTAATGGAGTCGTTTGGTTTGATGGATGCCTCAGGCATAGGTTTCTATCTATTGCTCCCATTATACCTCTGTCTGCATCCCCTCACAGTGAAAATGTCTGCCTGCACATTCAGCATCGCCCGCAAGTGTGGTTATTGAGGTTATGGCCAATGTAAATGTACCATTTGGCACCATGAATTGGAGGTGGAGAGGGCAAGAGAAATCGAGGGGAAGAAAGGAATTGTCTGCCTTACATTATTGCTTATAGAGCATCCACACTAAGCTCAGTAACATTTGGGAAACTGACTTTATGTATTGTGAATAAATATATTAATGTGTGAAAATAAAATAAGTGACAGTTGATGTATTTTTTATGTTTTTTGGGGTGGATTTATTTTCTGCTCGCTGTATGAGAAGGTATTGTAGCTGAATTTAACTTTCTCTGCAGGAAAAGCTTTTGCACAATAACCCGATTGTCCTTGTCTCTGTGGACTCCAGCTCCCGTTTGGGATGAAACAACATGCCTGCTGCACGTGTGTTATAACAAAAATGTGTGTGTGTGTGTGTGTGTGGTCATGCATTTGTATGTGCAATGAGGAGTTGAGGTGTATGGAGGTGATCCAGGACATTGTCTCATTGCAGTAAAAGGTTCCTCACAGGGTTTTTTTCCCTGTTAGGGTCACCTTCACAAGTAAGAATGCTTCAGTCTTATAAAATCTTACTACCTCTGTCCACATTTGTGAGCATGACTGCTACATGTATTTCCTTTTTTTCAATAACATTCACCTATATCTGAGTGTACAGAAATGTGCAAAGGGTTTTCAAACACCACCTGTTTTTTCATATTTTGCATTCAGTTAGTCAACCTTTTTTTAATCTATTAAAGTGGCATGATCAATACTTCTACAGGTTTTCTGAAGTTCTTCCAGAGTTGTACTTTGACTGCTATTTAAATGCATTTTCTGTCCAGGTTTTGTACCTGACCATGACAGCATACTGTGCAGTGTGTGCCTAAAATTGAGGAAAGTGGACAAGTGTAGGGTTAAAAAAAGAACTGTTAAGCTTTAAAAAAAAAACTATTGACAGCAGATGAATAGTATGTAAAAGTCACGTTGTTAAAAAACAAGAAAAAAACAACTGCAAATTCCTGACAGAGGACCTGAGAGATGCATCATCCTTTAATTGACCATCCACTGCATGACAAGTTTTCAGCTAATAGCATTTTAAAATTCGCGTTATTGGTGCTAAAACAATATTTTATGTGTCAAACTGTATTTTCACAAATTTGACAAAAAAATGGGAACAAATTGTGACTTTAGGACAGGCTGCTGTGAACAGCGTAACTAAGAATCCAATTTCAAAACGATTCTTGGCAAAGTTGTTTGTTACTGTGTGTGTTGACACAACAGTGGTCCATCCCTTGAGTTTAGATACCTTTTCTGCATGAATGATTCATAGATCAAAGTTAAGTGGTTTAAAAAATATTCAAAAAATCAAACGTTCCTCTGGGAATGGGCAAGTTCTGGACTGAAGATGTGTGGAAAAGCAGCCAATGCCTGAAGAAACTTGAGAATTGATCCAGACCGCAAAGCTATCCTTGAAGGAATGCATGTCACCCATCACCTTTCTTGGCAGAATTTTGTTTTATCTAAGATCATCTTATGATGACAAAATGATGGAGTTAGAGCCATTTTGTGCAATCCTGCAATACTGCAAGATCTTGTTAAATGTTTTAAGGTCAGTGCTGTTTTTTCATGCAAGCTGCAAAAAGATGAACCAGCCAGTCAGAAGAGACATGAGGAAAAAAGGTTGTTTTCTTCCACACCTCCCTGGTCTGTTTTCCCTGCTCATCTATCAGGTTGAAGCAGCACGGATGGATGAAGAGCCTGCGATTAGAACTTACATTATCCTAGTGAGCGGCTGGGAGAGGAAAGAGAGGGTAGCGATAAGAGGTGTGCGGTGAGGAAAAAGAGATGGGTTTGCTCTTCGCTGAATCCTTCTCCATCTATGAGTCTGTATGCTCGAGTCATGACTTAATACATTGCACCTCTGCTGCCTGCAGCATGCCAGCCTGTTGTGATCTCCTAAACACTCAACCCCCAGCGACAGTATGTGTCCTTGGAGAGATGATGATAAAATCACACCTGAGATAAGTGTTACTCCAGTAGTTGACTGTTCTTAGCTTCACCCACATGTATGTGCTTGTGTACTGTACACACTTGCATCAGTCACACCCATGGGGAGGCTGATGCACACACTGTAAAAATCATTTTATATGTCAGGTGGGAAATATAACCTGCTGTCTGTCACAACCTACTCCTATCCATCCAGTGTGTTAAAGGTCTCATACAAGGATGTCTATGGGGCATGTCCGCTCACTTTTAAAGCCTATAAATTTACCGAGCATGCTCAGTTACTTATGAAACAAGAGCGTTGCCAGCATTGAGTTGAGGTGGAATGGCTCATTAGTTTAAGGTCAAATATCACTTTCATCCTTAACTAATCTCTCTCTCCCTTTCGGTGTTTCCCTCACCTCTCACCTCTGTATTACCTCCCCACTTTTCCCGCCTCGTCTCTTCCCAGCGTTCTCCGCACACTTCACCTCATCGCTATTCACAAGCTGTCCTTTTAGACTCCAAGCAGGCCCGGAGTTCACGTTGTTTAAATTCAATTAAAAGCGACATCAATCTGCATGTGATGAATCAAAATTTACATACTCCACAATTAATCTCTGCTGACCTACCCAGCTCCACCCACATACTCGCCCTCAGTTGCTGGTTATTGTCATTATCTGGGCCCGGTGGCCTCGCACTAGAGCCTGATAGAAATAAAATTATGAATCTGTCTTTTAGATGGTTTTTTCAAGTGCGGGTTAATAATTAAACCATGTTTTTCTCAAGCTGGCAATGTACATCTGGACAAGATATGTTACTGCTGAATTCAGGAGGCCTGTGAATTCAGTAAAAACTCAGGATTTCAGATGACAAGCTGGTTGAAAGCCATTGGTCTTGTACACAAAATGCTTTGTGATTGCAATGGGGAAAAGAAAGAAAGAAAAAGGCTGAATAAAAAAGTACATAAATAAATGAAGCATCTCTCCTTTAGAACAAGAAAAAAAAGATTGTCATTAATGGTGATCTGAATTTCTATTGACAGTTTATCAAAACCACTTGAGCTTCTCTTAATCTACTTAGGTAAACTGTTCGCTTTAAAGTCCAATTCCAAACCAGAAATTTGAAACTATAAATCCTTTAATGGGTTCAGGTTTTTTGCATCCTGCACTTCCACCTGTTCATTGTAAATTATATAATTCATATAGGTGTATAGATAATAAATAATAATATTATACGTACTTTCAAGGCTCAGATGCTGGTTTATAATACTTACAAGATTGTGGTCTGGTTCCAGTTTATTTGTTTGTAGTTTATAAAAGCATTAGCCTGCTGCCTCCTTAAAGAGCTCTTCAAAGATCTTGCTCTTTAAATTAATTTTGCTTAATAGTTTTGTCTAAAAACTAATTGGAACTTTAATGATAATTATTTTGCATAAGAGCTATTACTGAAAATCATTTGCTTTAGCTTAGCTTCGTCTAAGAAACAAAATCCACTTAAAAGTGATGGGCAGCCATTGAAATGGGCTCAATCTTTTTAATTTTTGCTAATTAAAGGAAACAAATGTTTCCCTGAGTATTTACATTTTCCTTTTATTTGTAGCTTCAGATTTTATTGAATATCTAAGATGTTTAACTGAGATTACAGATGACAGATTTTCTTTTTCAAAATGCTTGAATGTGCTTAAGACATTTTACTGAATTGAGTGCTTTTTACAAGTCATGACCCTGCCATGATGGGAACAAGGGATTGTTGTGCAACTCAACATTGTATCGCTATTGCTTTTAAAACATTGTAGCATACATACATGGAAGGGTATTTGGGGTAATTGCAAAACACCTTTTGAAACTGCAAAAAGACAATTTTTAAAATTTTAACAAACTTTAAAGTTCTGTTTTATGCAACATGGTAAAAATTAAGTTCTGCTGAGATCCCTCACATGTCAAAGTCTCATAATGGCGAAACTCAGGGAGAGAGACAGGAAAAAAAGAGTCCTGATGTTACACACCAATGTCTTTTTTATATTTTAATTTTTTAGGCACAGTGATTGGTTGAGAGGTGGTGTCTTGCATGTGTGATCTCTAACCTTGCTTCGGAGCAAGTTAGATTTACAGCCTATCTTGCCGCAGTAACAGAAGCCCAAGAAAAACCTGAACCAGCTTTGTGAGATTGAAAAATCCCAAACTGAACCTGAAGTTGTCTCGATAAGCCACTAATCCTGCTTCATACTGGACATAGAGAAGCATGTCAAGGCCTTAAGCCAGAAGGGTTCTGGTTGGCTCAGTTATATGGCAACACTGTAAAGATCCTCTCTAACCTAAGCTGGGGAACATTAAACGAACAAAAAGCTTTAGCTAGAAGTAAAAAAAAAAGCTGTCTTTACACACATTCACCTAATGACATTGAGTAAAAGATTTGAAAAGGCCTAAATAAGTAAAGGTCAAAATAAAAAAAAACTCTTTGTTTGTAGAGACAGTTTTGTTGAGTTGTAACATCACTTCTTTATTCAGTACGCTCCAGGCAGTGTGGATTTTGTGTTGAACTCTCACTTTTTGCTTTTCTGCTCTGACTCACTCATGATAGAGCCTCGTCTCTATTCTGGAACTCCCTGATTTAAACATTAGCACTGAGGGAAGTTATGATTAATGAGAATAAGAAAACAAAACAGAAGCATCACATGCGCCACAAGTCATGGTGAGCGGCAGCTTAAGGGAGAGAAGCTGTTTACTGCAATTTCTTGCTGGTTTTACTTATTAATCACCAAACAGTATGCTACTTTTGCCACTCAAAAATAGCATACTGTTAAATGTCTTCCAAAATAATATTTTCAGTGCAAAACAAGATTTGTATGTTTTGTTTAAAAAAAAACAAAAAACATGAGCGTCCCTGAGTGTAAATGCTGGTGTTGGTGCTATGACACATTTTACTGTGTACATGCATTTATACTAACAAATAATGAAAATATACAAACAGACTCATGACTTCTCTCAGACTCAGTGCTCAGAGTACGTTTTGGAAATGACTCTCATCTACTACCTCACCAAATTCTATCTAAATATTTGTAAAACTGACTGATTTATCGCAATTTTTGTATTTGCTAAGGATGATTGGCTGTGGTGGCCATCTTGACTCAGCTTGTCACCAAAAGTTAATCAGTTGTAGATGTGCATCCACCTAATACTTTCTGAGAGTTTCATTAAAATTTATTTGCTGGTTCAAGAGACCTTTTGCTAGCAGACAATTACATGATCGCCTGCATTTCATTGCAGGTAGATATGATGCCCCTAAAGGCCTGGTGAAACTGTGCAGATGTAAGCACCACTCACTGGTGCATTACATCCAGTGATGAGAAGAAAAAGAAAGCTCTGTTGTCCTTTCCTCCCCCACTGATATAAATCACTCATGTAAGTGCTTTCAATCCTGTCTCTGGGGAGGACAGATCTATGTTGTTTTGTCTCTCTTTGTCTGTACAATATGATGCATATTATGTTACAATGCAAACACAAGCTGCAGCTCGAAACTGTAATTTTGCTTCCCATTTTGTGTGCTGTTCCTCACCTGAACAACAAGCTCCTTTTGAGATGCACAGTGAGATAATGGGGAATATGACGTGTAACGTCTATATGTGACTTATTTTATAATTTAGCATGTTAAACCAAGTCCCACAGTCCCATTTTTAAACACAGCAGTAGCCTCAGTGGAAGATCTGAGTTGAACAAGAAGGGAAGCCGCACACTGTATCACATTAGTATTTGTCTCACATTCCCTGTCTGTCTACTTCTCTCTTATATGTTCATTAATGAAGACTATATTGGCCTTTTTAGTCATTTTTGTATAGATCATGTATAGTTTTCATAACTCTTCATTGTTTTTATCTTATGTCTTCCTGTCATTTCTTTTCCTTTCCTTTTCCCTTAAAACTCCTAAACACCTTGCCAGCTGTTAGTGTTTGTTGTCAATTTTTGTCTTCTTTTCCTCTTCCTTTCTCATTAAGCTAAAACATAAGAAAGGCACATATAATCCTGATCCTGTTCCATTTTTCCCTTTTCTTTTCTCTTCCTGTTGCTTTTTATTTTCTCACCATTCTCATCAGTTATTTTGTTCTTCTCTCTTTCTTTTCTAGTTCCTTGTTCTGTTGCTTTCTCCTTTTTCTTCTTCTGCCCACTTTTTTATTTCCTTTTATCTTCATTTTCTGATATTTTTTTATGAACAGTTGGTGTTACAAATCAAAAAAGACACATATTATTCCATTCCTTTTCTTATTTCACATGCCCATTATGTTTCTCTTTATTTTCTTGTCCGTTTTCTTTGTCACTTCTAGTTCATTTGCCTCTTCCTTTTCCTTTTCTCCTCCTGTTTTCTAGTTCTTTTTTCTGTTCAACTCCCTTTTCTCGTCTTGTTACCTTTGCTTCTACCTTGCCATCCCTCTTCATGTTCCTTTTCCTTATTTCTTCCCTTTCCCATTTCTGTTTTTCCCAGCTCACCTGCAGGCTTTCTCACCTGTTCAGAACAAAATCTGTGCACAGATTTGTTTTTATCTGAACAATGCTAGCTTCTATAGAGTTCTCATGGCATAAATGTCTGAAGGTCAGTGAAAGAACTTTAAATAACCCTCTCATTATACAGTGTCCTTAAGAAAAGAAACTCCAGAAAGCCATCTGTCCAATTAAAAGATAAGGATGTGACCATTAACAACCACAGGGGATGCTGATTATAAAAAATAGAGAGACTGTCACACATTTGATCTTAGCCACAAAGAAATAATGGACACACTCTTGAGCAAGCACTGATGCATCCAAATTAATGGGAGCAGAAGATAAAATGACTGTGTTTGGGTATTTGTGGCCCTAATTGCAGATGCTTTTAGACATGTGTTTAAATGTATGGATGGAACACAAAATCAGTGTCAGTATGCACATCCTTAACACTTAAACCAAGGCAGAGAAAAGCAACAACAAAAGCAACAGAAGTAACAAAGACAGAGCGGCTTTTTGCTTATTAAAATGTCAAAGTTTTTATGCTTTTATTGGTGCAACATAGTCATTCATTCAATGAAAGTACTTAAAATCAAAACAATGTCCCAATCAAAAATATGTATATTTGTTTGTTTGTTTGTTTAGAAACAGGTTTTTAGCCTAAACAAATACAGTATAGTATTTGTAGTTCCAATTATTTTGCAATGAGTGGCCACAGATGGGCCTTTAGATTACATATGAGACATAAAAACATAAAATAGAGCTCTCCTCTGACAGAAAACATGTCCAGGTTTAAAAAACACACCAATGTTAAATAACGATTAGGTTAAAAACAGGTCTAAATCTACTTATCTCCATTTCAAAAGTGTACTGCACTAGATTAAAACATTCCCATGGGGGCAGCTGCCAAAGTAGGTATGATGTGGGCAGAGGTGGGCAATAAAATGATGTGCGTGACCTAGAATATAGTATTGCAAGCCAAATCTTTAAAACTGGCCATGCAAAACATGGCCACAGAGCTTGCTGGTTGCAAGCACTCAGAATTCAGTGACACTGCAACTGAAACTTTCACCAACTAGTCTCCAACAATCACAGTGAGGTACTACCTTAAACAGCTACTCTGATATGTTGAGGTCAAAAGTTGTACAGGCCTCAACCAATGAAAAAATTTAATCTAGCCTTAAGTGCAACCACTCTGAGCACCTGCAGAGCTCAGTGACCTTGTGTAAGCATAAAAATAACCTTAGAATGTCAATTTTAGTGTGCTGACAACTTTTTTTTAATGTATGTGCGTGACGTCAGTGTGACAATAGAGCATGGTATAGAGAGAGTCTAGAGAAATTGAAGTAGAAAGGGCATCTCTTTTTCTGTTTGTTTGGGGAGGAGAGAGGAAATTGTTTTTCCCATCAATATAACACAAACAAAGCTAAAACATGCAGCCGTACATGAGGCTAAATTACAACAAATGTCTCCCATTTTTTTCCTTTCTTTGTTTTCATTATACTTCAACCCTCAGCTCTTTTCCTCCCCGGAGTTATTGATTCTCATAATGCGGAAGCAACCCTTGCCCTTTGCTTGTCAATCAATACCCTAAATCATACATTTAGTGTACAATCAAAGTGTATCCGGCCTTTGGTGGAGACACAAATAGAACAAAGACAGCTTGATGCAGAGTTCCTTTTCTAATCAGTGTGTCTCTGTGCATGTAGGATACTATTTCTGAATGTGCTCATTACATTGTGCTGCCCACTCTCTTTGGGTACATAGTTGTATACTGCCCGACATTGCAGTTATAGACCTTGATGGCAGCGACTCAGAGAATGTTGCGTGAGTCAAAATGATGGTGTTTTTCTACAGCACCTTTCAGTAAGTCCGTGACTAAATGCCTTAACTGTCATTACCATTTTGCATTGCCACCACTTTCCATGGTACACAATGAAAATGATGTCTTTACAGCAGCATCTGTGCTTCTGTTGCTCTGTCTCGTTCCTCCTCGTCCTTCTCCGCTGGCTTCCCTGCACACTTAGAGAGGCTGTCTAAGAAGCTAGTGTCAGCATCTACAAAGAGTGAGGGTGCGCATGTGTGTGGTATGTGTGAAAATAGTCTTTATTAAACCCTGTGCTCAACTGTATGATGTATATGCATGCACACATAGCTGTATGCATTATTTTCTGCTGCACATGCCTGTAAGTGAACTGCATACCTGGCACTGTTTTCTTTCCACCTGCTTCTCGGTGGGAGCTGCTGCAACTTTAAACACGCAGGTGAAAGTCTTCCATCTGCCAAAGAGGATTTGCTCTCTCTGACACAGGCAGAGAGCACAGTGCACTAGAGAGGCTGCTGCTGATGATGATGGTAGTTTGTCAGCAGCACCCACATACCAGTTTTATTTGCTGTAGCACTGATTACTGGTAGCCAAGCTGGCCAGCAGAGATGTAGGCTGACAATGTGGGTGAGATTATGCTAATGCATGGATCTGATTGACACATTCACCTAGCGAGATTTAACACTGTTTAGTTATTCAGATGCTCAGCAACAAGAATTGTCCCTCGTGATTCATCTTCAATCACCTCTGCTCCTGTCAGATACCTTTCTGTTGGAATCAAAGATGTATAGAAAAAAAAAAACAATAAAAACACGCACAGCAGGGGACTGAGTCAGCTTTATTAACTGACTTAGTTTGCTCCAGAAATGCAGGTATGAAGAGTACCATATTTTTCTTGCACTGTATATGGTCACATAATTTATCTTCTTCTATTGTTCTCATCTGTTCTAACCATTCTTTTGTCTTCTTCATAATCATCTCCCCACTTGTTTTTTCTTATCATTTTTGTTTTGTTTTGTTTTGTTTTTATTCAAATGGGAAGGACATCAAGACAGGTAATTAAAAGGCTCGTTCCTCATCCTTTCACATACTTTAATTGCACCGCGTATAGCTCTTGGTGTTATAGGTGTGGGAATGTATCATTTATAGGGGTGTGTTCAACAGCACACCGTAGCTGAAACCATAAATAATGCAATAAAAAAATGTTCAAGCTTCTGAATGTACAGTGAGTTATGTTAATTTGGAGAAGATGGCTGAGAATATTGAACAAAATCAACAAATACTGTTAAACAGCTGAAATGTTTGAGGCATTAAGTAAAGTTGCACCTCAAATTCTAATGTTGTTAACAGTTAAGGATGTTAATCTTTACTCCTCCACATAAATTTCTTTTTTTCAATGAAATATTCTTACTTGCATCCCCTTTAGTTTCTATCTTTACAGCTATCCACTCAATGAAGAATAGAGAAACTACCAGTCGTAGTTTCCATTAAAAGATTTAGACGGTGATGTATGTGACTTTTGTTTTTGCTTGGCAGTTTTTGGCTCTCACTGTGACCCACTGTAAGGTTTAGGTTCTTTCCTCCAGTTGTTATTTAGTAGTGCACTGAAGCAGGCTTTATGCTGATTAACTGCATTACAGCCGATGGATTCTCAGAGACCTCTCCACCCCTCCATATAGCTCCGGGAGCCTTTGAGGGGGGGAAAGGGTACCCATTTTAATTAGACAAGAATAGGAAATCTATTAGTGAATTCAGTCAAGGCTCAGCGTTGAATGAAATAGAAACTGAAATAGAAACAACCTTTATTGTCCCGCAGGGGGAAATTCATGAAGAATGAAGAAAAGCTATGTCCTGTACATGTTGAACAAACTAGCCCACAGTCGTCTCCATGTCAGTAGTGAGTTCACAGGAAAACAACTGGTGGGCTCTAATACCACAAACCAAGTTTGAGGTGAGTTTATTAAGTTATAGAACTACAACTTAGCAGTTAATCACTGAAATGAAGAGGTTTTAAATATTGTAGCATTCCATGAGCTCATTAAAACAATGCTGTACATGCATGTAGTAACACTAAAACTGATCCAGCAATCGTTTCATCAGTATTCTTTTATTGTTGTTTCCAGTCAGTCATCTTTTATAAAAGCACAGTGGTACTTGGACATATATAAAGTGATAGTTCAAATGTTTTGACGTGGGGGTTCTGTAGAAAAGTTATGAACAATTAATATGCCACTTGTTGGAGACAGAGTTTTGAATAACCCCAGATTGACAAACTAATGGCTAGTTTTAGCAGGTCAGAGATCAAATAGGGTTTTTTTCCACCAAACAGCTTTTAGTGCTAACCCTGAGCTCATTTAGCACCAGTTCTTGTTTTCACTACTGTAAGCTCTGGCTCAAACACTAAAACAGTGGTGCTAATTCAACACCAACTCTGTTTTGGGTCAGAGCAAAGAATCACTTTTGTAAGGAGCTGAGGGCGGGTCATGGAGACAGACAACCAGTTAAAATGTTGTGAGCACCATGTTTAAAAATACACCGTTTCACTTTTACTTTGCTTAATATAAGACAAAATACTTTACTATAACATGAATAGAAAGTCAAATTAGCTGTAGAATAACATCTTATCACTGTCTCTCATCTTTGTAAAGTTTGTGCGTGTTTTTTTTCATTATTAAAATGAGCAATCATGGAGCACTAGGCAGCAGGTCAGAGCACTGTACAGAGCTATGTACAAAATCAGATTAATTCATTAATATCCTTAATACTGTTTGATGCTCAATTTATAAACATTTTTGGCTTTTTTATTCTCACCCCTGGTGTAAAGGGATCCTATAGAAATGCTGTGTTACTTCTGTTTGCAGCAACATTTACAAACCTGATCAGAGATCAGAAATAAGCATTCAAAAAATAAGGCAGCAGCAATCCGGTATGATCTTGGCCTTGTTCAGACTTCAGCTTGTCAATACGTTCAGGTTTAAACTGTCTTTTTTCCAAACTAAAGTCATTCAAAGAGCTAACTACAATAGGTAAGATATTACTTGTTCCACAGAACCCCACATTAGTAGATCTAAACTAACCCCTTTATGATTCCAGCAAGCCTGTGTCAATAAGGCAGCATGTCAGTCAGTCAGGATACGCAGCATGGACAGAGCTGGGCAGTTGTGGATTAGAGTTATTTACAGATTAATTATCTTTTTTGTTCTCTAGTGACATGACTTAGTTTTCCACAGGATAAACATGCAGTCACTTGTACAGATTCTTGTTAACCAACCTTTATATGCACATTCCTTAGTCCTTATTCCCAAACTCTTGAATCACACAGAGGATCCTGCAGCGTGTGTGGCATGAAGCTCCACAGTTGTGATAAATAAAAGACCAGAGGTCCTCGTGTCCATGTGTTATTTATGTCCAAGAAGAGAATGAACAAAGAAGAGGAGAGCTTCAAAGCCACAGCATTGTCCCTAGTTCAACCACTCAAAGACACAGCCTGGCTTCAGTGTATATTATTTTCACAAGGAAGAAAAAAAACGAATCGTAATTTTTATTGTGGTATGCCAAGTTTATCTGGAAATTCTTAAATGATTTAATAAAATCCTTGCCAGTAGAGAAGAATATTTAACTAACGATAAGTTGTGGTTTACTTGAGTATAATCTTATTTCTTACAGATTTTCATTTGACTTTACTGATTCCTGATTGATGTTTGCTGTGTGTGTGTGTGTGTGTGTGTGTTTTCCATGTCTGTTATATACTGACTAGAAGTAGCAGATGCAGAACGAGGCTCTCATAAAGTAACTCCTTAAATCCTTTGCTTTGCGACTCTTCTAAACGCCTTCATCTCGTGACATCTGGGGCGTCTCGCTGGGATAACATGTTACATAATTAGCACCAAATTAACACTCAATTAGGCAATGCGTGTTGAGATGGTGGGGGCTGACTTATCTTTAGAGGATTTAGAAATCACATCAGAGCCACATCCACCACCTGGCCTACTGAGAGCAGGCTTTATGTTACTTGAATATGAACTAACAATGTGGTAAAAACACAGGATTCTGATCATTTAGAACAAAATTATGAAAATGATTACTTCTTTGCCTTGTTCAGCAAACCCCAGCTGATACAGAAAAACTGGAAAATGCTCAAGTAATGTGTTGTTTTGGCAAAACCTTTGGTTGTACAAGTTAAGCCACAGTTGTGGAGATTTATTATGAAAACTGTTATTTTCTTCTAGAAAGATGAGTGATGAAAAGTAGAGAGGCTTTTATAATGTTCAACTTAAAATGTTATCTTTCAAATCCATCTGCGATCATTCTTTTGTGCTGTGAGGCAAAGCACGGAAAAACATCATTTTGTCTGCTTATGCCCGTGCTCCACTAAAGAAAATAACTTCTTAAACACTATTTCTTTCTGTCATGTATAATATTGGTTTTGTTAGCAGCAGTGCTTTCTGCCGAAGCTGTAACTTTTCCACAGCATCCATGAAGATAAAATCAAACCAGAATCAAAAGAAAAATGTAGAAATATTATTTCAGAAAGTGTAGCCTCTCAGAAAACAAACCAACAAAATAGAAAGCACATTTTAGAACAGCACAACGTTTCAAAAGATACAAGAAAATGCAATAATAATTTTCAGGAGATCTTTGAATTAGGACTAAGTGCTTTTTGTTTTTGTGTTTTAGTTTTGTTTTATTTGGTAAATATTGCTTTTTGTTGTGTTTTTGAATTCCATGTGACTCATATGGTTAGCCAGAACTTATTCTGTTATTTTGTTTGGTTGTAAAGTTTGAAATGTTGTCTAAGGTTTTGTTGTAGCTGTTTCTGAAAATGAAACAAAAAAACAGTTGTTCAGTTTTATGTGTTTCTGCTCTGTTTCAAAAATTTCACCTTGCTTCTTTCAGAAAGAAAAAATAGGTGCATTTTACGTCACATTAAAATGCCAATTATTAGAAATCAGGGTACAAATTATGAAGTCATTATTTGGGGGACTTACTACATAGCTACTTACTACTAGATTTTGGAGCAAAAAATCGCTATTGGAAAGGTTTTGGCTGGTGCTTACGTTAAACAAGAGTAGCACAGAGCTCAAAAACAGTTGATTAACAAGAAAAATGAGTTTTGTCTTTTTCACAACCTTCTGCTCATATCTGCCATGCTTAAAACATGACGCAGGCCACTGATGATGACGTCATCAAGGTAGGAATGTGATTAAAAACAAAAAATTGTAATCATGTTTGAAGAACAAAAGTATAAAATTACCATAATATCGCAATTAATTTTCTTTGTTTTCTGCTGGTGCCATTGCTGTGAAAGGCACCTGAATCATTAAAGCACATTAGTAAAAGGTCATGTCTACTGTAACAACACTGTCCTACCCACAGATATGTCTAATCTTTATTTAGCTTAGTGTTCCAAAGCTTTATAATATCTGCCTAATATTGATGTGTGTTTTGTGTATTTTTGTAATTAGAAATAGCTTTTTTTTTCATTCTTTTTTGTTGTTGTTGCCTATTTTATTGTGAATTTCTGAAACGGCGCTTCTTCTGTTTTCTT
>JAOXNZ010000188.1:16676531-16686844 GCA_028566095.1 Kryptolebias brasiliensis | reverse complement strand
AGTTATTGCATTAATCATTTTTAATGACTGATAAAGAATTGATTGTAATATAAAACAGTGGTTTCCAAATACTCATCTAGCTTTTAACTAAACATTAGGTCTCTAAATCATTTTAATGAACAGATGCAAAAGAGTCTCACTATGAATTAAATAACAAAAAGTTACATTTCTTTTTTTTTTCTGCGTCACAATGATGCTGCTACACTTTGTAAAGGTATGTACCTTTGCTCTGTCTTTGATAATAAAGAGACAGCATTGCGGTTGCCATGGCAGCCACACATTGTTAAAACCCACAGTGTGACAAAGATAAAAGGTGAACGCGTTCTAGCTGAGCCAACCAGGTAAACGCTGCTTTAATACACATCATAACTCATCCCCGAGCCGGGCCTCTGGAGAGATGTGGAGGCGATAATAGAGAAGAGAAATGAACTGAGAAAGGAAGGGAACGCAGGTGGGGTTCGATGGAGAGGCGAGCAACAGAAAGATGAGTAATCCAAAACCCGTTGTTTTGAAAATGCCGCCATCCATGTCAGGAATTCTTACAGTCCTCCAACAGATGACAGCCAGAGTGCAGAGCTGTGTCATTGCTGTGCTGGGCCAAAGAAATAAACTCAATTTCTCATTAGTTTTTTTTTTTTTTTTCTTGTGTCTCTCTGCACTGTTCTTTCATTTTTCTCAAACTCGTTACGAGCCTCATGTCTCTGAAGATTGATTCTGCTCTGCTCTGAGCTGAGCAATGAAAAATCTGAAAACTGTCCAGCTTTCTGGCAAATGTAAATGCACCGTTTAGGTGTCTCTCAGTTTAACGGGGAAAATATTGAACAAACAGAACAACCAGTGGGCCCAACCCGGGTGCAGAAACGGCAGCTCTCAGGCAAAACTGTAAATGGAGCTGGAACTATTGTGTCAGCAGTTTTTTGTTTTGTTTTTTTTTTCCTTATTTTTGGCCTGTGTGTGTGTTGTCCTCAGCAGAGCTCATGTACACAGTGGAGCTGGCAGGTGGGCTGGGAGCAATCCTGCTGCTGCTCATCTTTCTCATCTCCCTGTACAAATGCTACAAGATTGAGCTGATGCTTTTCTACAGGAGGCACTTTGGCAGCGAGGATGTGGATGGAGGTAAGGTCGACCCAGTGCTTCTGAAAATAAAAGGCCTAAGCATTTATTGAAGAAATCCATATCACCCACCACCTTTCTTGTTGGAGTATTAAAGCAGTTTTAAGTTGATAAATGACAGAGTTGTAGCCATTTTGGTCAAATATTGAAATTAACGGGCAATCCCATGCAATATTACAAAATGTCACACTCAGACTATGTATTGTGATTGACTCTCAGCTAATACTACACCAAATTTTAGCTCAATATCTGTAAAATTGACTGAGTTATAGCCATTTTTGTGTTTTTCGGCTCAGTTGGCTATGACAACCACGTTGAATCAAGTTGACTCCAAAAGTTAATCAGTTGTAGATCTACAGCCAAATAATACTTTCTGGAAGTTTCATTCAAATTTGCTCAGTGGCTCATGAGTTTTTGTGGTAACAGACACACAAACACAGGCATGGGCAAAATGTTATTGTCTCCTATTGCCTTTCAGTGGCATGAGATAAAAAAAAAAACAACTTCTCTGCCGCATTTTCACCTGGCCTAGTGTTGACAAAAAGTAAAATCAGATGACTTTTAATGTGCCACTGCAGGTTCATTAAAGTAACTTTGTCTGTATTTATGCAGAGTAGATAGATTTATTGTCTTCTTCTATCTAAAGAACCAGAGACTATTTGTTCTCTCTGATTGCATCATGTGAGGTGCATATAATTGTGTATGTTTGCTACAATGCTGCCATGACTGCGCTGGGGGGAAAGGAGAAGATTTTCCAATTTGTTGGCCATTTAAAAACAGATCTGTCTCAATATGTCAGCGAAGGAAGCTCACATTGTGCTGACAAAGGCCCAGGTATTGGTACACAGGGACTGTCCGGGCTCAAAGCACCCTCCCTGAATGACAAATCGCAGCAGAAACAGACTGAAATTGTTGGCTGTTACTTGCTTTTTCCACAAAACATAGACAACTTTTCCCCCCAGTTAAGGAGTTGTCTGTCCTAGAATTTTCCTTTTTGTGTTTTTGCCTTTTGAATTTTCAAATAATCTGGAAACAAGGAACTTGTCGCAGTGTTTTTGTTTCTCCAGTAGCATGAATTATCTATAACACAGTTTTGTTGACTCAAACTTCCTACATGATTAAGTCATACTGTCAGGGATGGCTGATACAAGCTGTTTTCGATTTTCTGGCTTTGCTAGGTGGTTAATTTGTGTCGCTGGTTGCTAATTTGAAAGCTCCGTTTGATGTTTGGATCCAATCGAGCACAGCTCTGGCCTTTCCAGGGAGTTTCAAAGCTGCGCGCGGTTCTCAAAGAGTTTTTGAGAAAAAGCCTCTCTTCCCTCTTTGGCTGGCCCACATTCAAGTTTCTGCAGAGAGTAATGACTAGGACTCACTGAACATGCCATCGTACAGTTTTTGTTTTTTTTCCTGCATTTTCAGTTCTCGTTGTGTTGTGGGGAAGGGGGTATTGCTTGAGTCTTGATTGGAGTCTCTTTGTATCTAACCCATTTTATTTCTGACATACACATGAATGTGACAGTACTGGGATGTTTTTAGTGTGTACTTTGGTATTTAAGATAAGCTGTTCTATTCAATACTGAGCACAAAGCATTGGTGTGTTTTTGTGGAGAAGAGTCGCTCTGTTTTAACATCCAGACTCTAAACTGGACAGCAGAGACAGATTCAGGACCACAGACTGCAGGACGACACTCCTATCTAAACATCTATTGCTGCTCTTGTGGTTAAGGGGAATAAATTCTACCAGCCAGGCTCTATAATCTGATAAAAATGCTGTGCCGAGCAGAGGAAATTGTTATGGCAGTAAGTGGGAAAAGGCATCAAAATTCTGATGCAATGAAGTGACATTTTGACATCAATGGATGTAATTTTTACTCCAAAGTAAAGTACAACTATGACCTAAAGTAGTTGTGCTTACAATTATTTAATTTTCACATCAATATAAGCATATGTAAGCCAGGTTTTCTAAATGTGGGTTGCTCTAATAATTTAAAGCCATTAGCAGAAGCAGCACAGTTGAACACAGGGAACTAATACAATATGATACGATAAATGTTTTTATCCCCTTGCAAAAATTTGTCCTGGACTTGAAGTGCTGCAATTTACAGTTAGTTCAATGACAAGAAAATATGCACAGGACAGTACCAGCTCTGTCATTACAATACACTAAAATACTGCACACGTAGCTCATCTATATTGCATATAACCCATACTGTGCAACTCCTTAGTTCAGTAAAAAGCATTGAACATAACACATACTGTATACTGCATGATAGTTACACTTACAGAAGTGGGGTTACATCTGGTAACTATTATTTCTTTCAAGATATAAATACTGTAGTTACCATAAAATTAGAGTGAAATGCACCATAGCTAATCAGCGTTAGCCAATTAACAAAAACGGCTCTAACTCAGACAGTTTTACAGATATTGAGGCAAAATCTGATGTGGAAGTTTAATGTGATTTCTGTAAATTTAAACTTATTTTTGATGATTTTTCATTTATTTTTGTGAGTAGAATGGAGATTGTTGATACTTGCCAACATTAAAGAATATCTAACTTTTTTTTGAGTCATTTTAAAACCACTACCTTCACAGCTGTTACACACTTTGATGCAAGACTGGGTTGTGCTTTGCTGTCAGATGATCCCAACTACACAAATAAGACTTTGAGGCTGTATATTATTATAATTAGCAGTTTTGATGTTTAAAATTTTTGTTAAGGCCAAGATTTAATGAAATGTTTCTAAAAAAGTGCAAATCTTTTTTGTCCCTTCATTTGAGCTGGTTTTTGACTGGGCTCTGAGAACTTAAGCTGTGAGTTAGAAATTGCCAACTTTCATTTCAAATTTTTTTAATAAATTACTGTTTCTGTTTCTTTTTGTTTTTGTTTCAGAGAACAAAGACTATGATGCATATCTGTCTTACACCAAAGTGGACCCTGATCAGTGGAGTCAGGAGACCAGGGAGGAGGAGCGCTTCGCCCTGGAGATACTCCCTGATGTGCTGGAAAAACATTATGGTTATAAACTTTTCATCCCAGATCGAGACCTCATTCCAACAGGAAGTAAGCACTACGACTCTGTGTGTGTTCTCACTCACATATGATACTTTGAACTAAAAGGGAAGAGTGTTTGGTTTTGTTGTATATATAATGTTGCTTCAGTGTTTAGTGCATTGCTTTACACTTCGTTGTAGTTTTGAGTGTTAGTTTTGTGTTCGTCCTCAGTGTTGGTTTTCACTGTCGCTGTCTTGTGTTTTTTGTGCCAAAAATTACAAAATTGAACTGAGACTATTACGACTTCCACCACTAAGCCATAACATTATGACCTGTTGTCTAACAAAAACAGCCATCAAGGCTTCTAAGATGAGGCCTCCGTGAACTGAACCCGAGTGTCAGCAGCTGCTCAGTTGGATCAGGGCTGGAGTTTTAATCAACACCTCAAACTCCTTTTGTCCCGAAAGCTGTTCGTGAGCCATTTTTATAGTGCGGTGTGGCAAACTATCATGATGGAAAAGGCCACTGTCATCAGAGAATGGCAATTCCATATGGATGGTGACACATGGTAACCCAATGAGCATTTTTTGATTGCAAAGACCTCTAAACTGCCCATAGATGTCTAGGCTAAAATCAGGCTAAATTTGATCTAAAACACCATGTAATGTAGACGTCTAAACCTCATTTTAGACATCAGATAGACAACTGTTAAGCTGCAATTGACTATAATTAATAAATAAGTATAATACAGTCAGCAATAGATGAAATTTCATTGTTAAGTCTATTTGTGGCCTTTATTTAGGCCATGAACATTACTGACCAAATTTAGTGTTTAGTTCAAGCAGTTTAGTCCTCATCTGCTTTTTAATCACCAAATAATACTACTTTTTCCATTTGTAAGTTAGAAAAGAGACAACAGGATTAATTAAAGAAATTTTGAGTTATGTCTTAGAAACATCAAATTATACATGTAGAAGTTGAATTATTATTTGTAAAACTAAATAAATAAATACAAATTTTAAAAGAAAGAAAGCAAAACAGAAGTCAATTGTTCAGCATGAATAATGACTTTGCAACACAGACTGACTGAACATGGTCTTTAGTGGCTGTGTGGTTGGTTAGCTCAGTAGTGTGCAACAAGGGCTTGAAATGCAGAGATCTTGAGTTTGCGTCTCACATTGGACGTCCTTATTTACTTTTGCCAAACTCAGCTGACTGCAAACATTTAAAACTAGCTTAAGACATCTACAAAGCTGCCATGTATATCATATTTAGCCCAGTTTCTGCCTAATTTAGATGTATTTCCAATGCAAAATTGCTCAGTGGGAAAGATAATAACATTGTCCAAGATGTCCCACAGAAATATTGCCCAAACTTCTGCTCCCATTGGCTAACCTTCTCCCCACTGTCCATACCTGGGTAAAGACTGAGCAATCCATATCATACGAAAGAACAGACCAGTCCACGTTGTTGTAGTTCTGTGGTCGGGTTTTGATCATGTGTTCATTGTAGCTGTTTTCAGTGGTGGTCAGAGGTCAGTTTGTGGTCCCTGTTCATTGTGTAACTGTGCAGCTCCATACCCAGAAGACTGAAACCTTTTCAGCAGCAGCAGCATGAATGTTTCCAGCAACTTGATCATGTGCATCAGTAAGCATTGGTCGTGACCTTGTTGTTGATTTGCATGTTCTCCTGTATCGAATATTTTGACAACCCCATACAGGAAATGTTCCACAAGAGCTGCAGTTGTAAATATTTTATGCCCAGGCCATCTAGCCATCACTATTCGGCCCCTTTTGTCAGAGCTACTCAAATCCTTGTACCTTCCAAATTTTCTTGGCACCAACTTAAGGAGAAAAATGCTCACTTGCTCCCTCAATTACCCCACCCACCCAGTAACAGATGCAGTTCTATCAAAATAATCATGACTTTTTTTGTGTCATAACGTTATGGCTGAATGGTGTATCCATAGACAAATGTTTCATATTTCCGAAATAAGAGGAAAAATGTAATATTCAGAGCTAAGGTGTCAACAAGAATCCCTTCCATGTATCCTCTGAAACCTCGTCAGATAGAAGATCATAGCTTTTCTCGCTGGCTGCTCCCTAACTGGCTACTACAGATGAGGGAATACAGTATGCACTGTGTACTGGGAGCTGGTATATTGAACAAATTTATCGTCCTCTTCAGTTTTTATCCATGCATTAATAAATCTATGAAAATTCTGTCTGAACATATTCTCATGCGAGCGAACTCATGCCTGCCTTAGCACTTCGTCTGTGCCAGCAGTACACAGTGTGCTCTACTTTGTAGCGATGCTGCGTGTTTGTACTGTAGGCTTCATGCGGAACAGATAAAACGCAAACACGTCCTACTTGGTCCAGACAGAATTAAACATCAGTGGGAAATATGCGAACGGCTCTGAGCCCCGCTGACTGAGCCGCCTCTATCCTTTAATCAAAAGAAAATTGCCGCCAGCGTCAGTGCCAAGCAGAATCATTGCAGATGAATGTCCAATCAGGAAAAACATGGTATGTGATTAATTATATGTGAAATAAAAAGATGAGTGAGCGGATGTGCCACCACTTTTACAGCGGTGTTATGTGTCTGTGTTTGTGATGTGTACTTGCCTGTGACCTGAATGTGAAAATGTTTATGTTTAGGTCTCACCAATGAGCATTACCAGGATGACACACGACTCTTTGGAGGTACTCGCCCTCAGTCTTTTCCTCTTGCATTCAGCTGCTTCATCTATCTGCTCCTAGGACGCTGCAAAGCAGTGCACCATAAATCATCAATGCCAAGTTAAAACCATGTGGATCTGCTCATCTCAAACATAAAATTATAATTTACACTGCACCAGGCACATACACATACATATTCTGATTTGTCATTTTAGGGGAACTGTGTGTAGACTGAGTGATAAAAGTAATTAAAAGCCTAGTATTCCTTGAAGGAATTTGATCAAAACTTGAAATTTGCTTGATCAATCTCACACAATATTGCAAGATCTGATGCAATCTGTTAGTGCTGGGAGTATGTGTTGTTAATGACTCTACTACTACCACATCGAATTGTAGCTCAATTTCTGTAAAAGAGTTATAGGCAGTTTTGTGTTGGATAAGATTGATTAGCTGTGGAGGGCAATTTGAATTGGATTAACTCCAAAATTAATCAGTTGTAGATGTACATTCAATTATTACTTTCTTATGGTTTCATTTAAATGTGTTTATTGGTTAATGAAATATTTTGCTAACAGACAAATAAGGTTGACTCCAGCAATTAATGCTTAATTAATCTCACACAATGTGTAGAGCTTAGACTATGTGTTGGGGGTGACTCTCAGCTACTACCACACTAAATTTTAGGTTAATGTCTGTAAAATTGACTGAATTATTGCTATTTTTGTGCTTTTAAAAGTTAGTTGGCTATGGCAGCCATCTTCAATTGGGCTGACTTTAAAAGTTAATCAGTTGTAGACTATTTTCTGAAAGTTTCGATGAAACCTGTCTTGTGGTTTATAAAATATTTTGCTAACAGACAGACAGAGATGACTCCAGTTGTAAATGGCAAAGTTGTAATCAAAGATATTGTTCAATCAGTTAGGGTTGCTGACTGTGTTTGGGGATGACTCTCAACTATTACAACACTAAATTTTAAGTCAAAAACTGAAAATCTGACTTTAGTTTGCTTAGGTTGATTAGCTGTGACAGCCATGTTGAATCAGATTGACTCCAAAAGTTAATCAGTTGTAGACGTGTAGACGTGCGATTACTTTCACGTGAGAGTTTCATAAAAATTTGTCCTTAGGTTCATAAGATATTTTGCTAAAATGATGTGACAAACACACAGAAGCACACACACACACACACACACACACACACAGAGAGACATGGGCAAAAACATTATCACCTGCCTTTCACCTTTCAGTGGCAGGTGGTAAAAAACATTTTTAGATGTTGCAAATATAAATGTTATGTCCTCTTGACTTTCTTGACCAGTCAGCCGTCACTGTCCTGTCTTTTGTGGATCAGGCTGGATGTTCATCAGTCATTAGGTGTTGTGGTTTGAAAACAACAAACTGTATCGAACTTTTACTAAATGTACAATCATCTTCTAAAAATGTCTGTCTTTACTTCTCACTTAATGCAGCCTACATAGAGGACGTGGCCCGTTGTGTAGACCAGAGCAAACGCCTCATTATAGTCATGACTCCCAACTATGTAGTACGACGAGGCTGGAGCATCTTCGAGCTGGAGACGCGGCTGCGCAACATGCTGGTGACTGGTGAAATCAAAGTCATCCTGATCGAGTGTGCCGAGCTGCGCGGCATTATGAACTACCAGGAGGTGGAGGCCCTCAAACACACCATCAAAACCCTCACCGTCATCAAGTGGCGGGGCCCCAAAAGCAACAAGCTGAACTCGAAGTTCTGGAAGCAGCTGCAGTACGAGATGCCCTTCAGGCGCACAGAGCCCATGCTCACACATGAGCCGGCGCTGGATGTCAGTGAGCAGGGTCCGTTTGGAGAGCTGCAGACCGTCTCTGCTATCTCCATGGCAGCGGCCACCTCCACCGCCATGGCCACGGCCCACCCGGAGCTGCGTTCGTCCTTCCACAACACATACCACACCACCATGAGGCAGAAACACTACTACCGCAGCTACGAGTATGACATACCCCCGGGGGGCACCCTGCCACCTCTGTCGTCTCTTGGTAACCAGCACACCTACTGCAACATCCCGCTAACGCTGCTGAACGGGCAGAGGCCTCCCGGAAAGACCCGAGAACACAGCCTTGAGGAGCCTCATGCTAACAACGCCATGCTCCCTCTGCTGCCAAGAGAAACCAGCATCTCCAGTGTCATCTGGTAGTGACAAGTCTCCGAGTCAATGTTAGGAAGATCCGTCAAGGTCAGACATGACTGGCTTCTGTCAGTGTTTCGGGTCCATTTGGCTCCATGGCAGCAAGTTAAGGAGGTGCAGGAGGTTTGTGGATGCGGTTTCCCTCGTCCTTCTAGTGGACTCTTTTCTAGAGGACGTTTTCTACACAAAATTTAGGGGAACTCAAATAAAAACACTGTTTTATCAACTAACGAGAAACGGATTCACAAGAACTCCACACTAAGGAGCAAACACACTATGGCAATTGTATACATGAACACACAAACACGCAAAGAAAAACGTGCATACAAACAAACAAAAGGAAAACAGGGTTTGTACATATATTTGCATTTTATTAGTAGCATCTGTGTTTTCCTGTTTTGTTCTTTTGTCTGTTTAATTCGATCATGTCCGTTGCCTTCTCTACTGTAGGACTTTGCTTTAACCTGTTATACAAAGTTGTATATTTTTTATCTTTTTTTTTCTCCTTTCAGTTTGTTTTTATCTTTCCTTTAAAATGCTCGATTTGAAAAGGCGGTATGTCCAGTACTTGCGCTGTTGTGTTCTCTTTTGTTTGTTTTTAAATCATTGTGTAGTTTAAAAGAACTTTTTTGTTTTTAAACCTTTCTAAAAGACATGGATGTTTCAGGAGACATGAAGAGCTGAAACCTGTCTTTCTTTACCTGTGAAAGGTGTATCTATTTTAAAAGGAAACTCTCTTTAAAAAAAAATCAAAGAATATGCAAAAAGAAGGAGGAGCTGGCAAAAAATACACAGCTGAAGAGGTTGGGGATCAGTGCTAGTCCCCTCCAATCAGACCGACCGACAGACTGGCAGATCTCTCTAAAGCTTCATTTTTTTTCTAATAAAACAAACTGTTTTAGAGTGATAGTGAAATGCCTCACCTTAAAAAGAAATCTGTAGATTATTTTAAAAAAAGAATTCTATTTTTATAACAGAAAAGAGTTTGCTTGAGAGATCATACCTATTTGCATTTCATCTTCCATCGAACGAGGATTTGTGTTCATAAGTGTTGCGCTGGTTTTGTACACTTTGCGGTGTGGTAACTGGTTTGTGACGAGGTGAAGCTGGTTTATTTTGAATCCCACATGGCAAATACATCCTCTGCTGTTCCAAATTTAAGAAGTGTTTTGTTTTTTTAAGTATAAATCTTTCTCCCGCCCTGATAATTCTGATTTTCTTTGGTTATAAGGATAAGGAAAGAAAATGTTTGTGTTTTTGAAAGACTTTTTAAATATATTTGAAGGTGTGATTTTTAAGTATGCATAGCAAATAGATATGTATTCTATATATAATATAGATAT
>JAOXNZ010000188.1:16624699-16635477 GCA_028566095.1 Kryptolebias brasiliensis | reverse complement strand
ACAGACGGCCATTACATTATTAAACATTAAGATGGGTTAACGCTAGTAGAGAATTCACTCCATGACTCAGAATAAAGCAGAACCCTGAAAATGAAGAAGCTAAATGAGTTCACTCACATTGTTTAAAAGAAAAAGTGCTTTTCGTGTTTTTATAAATTGGTGTTTCTCAGCAGCTTTCTATTCGATGTACTTTACAGCAGTAAGATGACTCGGACGGTTTTAAAATTGTGTAACATAAAGAAAAAATACATTCAAAGCAATTCAAGATTGCTTTGACCAGTCGGTTAATAGAATACCTTTCAAGATGCCTTTTGAATTGTATTTAAAGAAAGCGTTGCGAAAGATGTGGACGTTTTTTTGGATGATTTACAGATTAAAGTTCAGGTTTGAGAGCTTTGCATTCCTCCAAGGTATCAAAAGACAAGTGCACAAAGCAACAATGGCTCTATTCAAGCTCAAAAATCAAAGATGGCTACATGAAAATGTGTTGGATTCAGGAGTCAGATTCAGCGAGGCCAAGTTCAAGGTCTGAGCTCTGAGCCAGCTAAACGTCATGTCACTAATCCCTGCTGATGGGGAAACCACATCAAACTTGAAGAGTCAATACTCCAACTTAAAAAAACCTTAATGCTAGACAGTGATGCTAATTTGACCTTGATTGATTTAACCCACATTTTCAGACATCTGTAATTCATATTAAGACACAACGGATAAGAATAAAAACTTCTGTTAGTATTTGGAGCGTCGGGAAAACAAAAGTCTAATGTCCAATAAAGGCAGGGTGCAAAAGGCTTCTGAGTAATTTTGGAACTGGTGGAAAAAGTATGTTTGCTTGATTTAATCCTTTTTCTTATAAACCATGTAAAATGAAAACTACTATTATTGCAAAAATGTTTCTTACAAATCAAAATGCAGCAAACTGTTTATTTCTTTTCAGCTTTGGCCTTAGGGCTGAAGAAAGATGACATGGGCTTCATGCCGCTCTTGTCCACCTTTGCTAGAGTTTTCTGAGCAGTTGTCATCTTCTTGGGTGGCTGGGGAAAAAAAACAAACAAAAAAAACAAATCAATGACCTTGCCCAGAGACAGCAGGAAATGTATGACGTATGATGAACTTGAACATGATAAATAATGAATGGTTTCCACAAGATAAGCCCTCTTGTTTCATGTTTCTGCTCTACACAACAAAGCTCAAAGAAAGCAGTGAACAGACAAAGTTGCACAATCACTGAAGGAGTTAAAAAAAAAAAAAGACGTCTGCTCTGATCATGGTGACTTAAAATGTACTGAAAGCTTCTCATCCCACTAATAAAAACATTCATCTACTCAGGCAGGCCGCTCTGCGCACACTCACTTTCCGCGCAAAGTCTGCACTGTTGAATTTGGTGTAGTCTTCTTCGGCCTCCACCGGCTTGTCTGAAAGTTTCCTCTTCTGCCAAACGAGGAAGAGATACTTTTCACGATAAAGAGCAACCAAACACAAAGAAGGCCCCACTACTAGCACAACAAACCCCAAAGTTGCAGCCCTTAAACCCACAAACAGAACCACACAAAGTGATGCTAAGCATGAGGTGGAGGGACACAGAAAGTGAGCAGCTTTAGCTTCACGCAGAACAGAGAAGTGAGAGTTTCACCACATCAGCTGTACTCAAACGTACCTTAGAAGGAGGCTCTGTTACCTTTGGACTTTTGAGTTCTGGTAATCTGAGGGGTGAAAAAGGCCTGTTTAATCTGTAAGGTCACTATAATACCGCAATAAATTTTTTTTTTTTATTTAACTTACCCTAAGTGCCTGAGGAGCGCTTTGCTCAGGTCTTCGCTGATGTAGTCTGATATCAGGCCATGAGCGTAGCGTAGGTAGTCTTCTGTAACATAAAGTGAGCAATAACCAACATAAAATCCTGGTTAATTGTTCAAATAATTTGTGTCTGAGGGATGATTTAGGAGTTGAGGAAATGTTTTAATGATTAAACCAAAAACATAAGTAAAAAAATCAAACTAAACGCCACTACTGCCATCTACTGGTTATTATTCATATCTGCAGCTAAAAACAGGTTTCAAAGGCTGCAGGTTTAAAAACTTAATTTAAGAGCAAAGTGTGAAACAGGAATTGCATTTGTCTCAAAGGTAGAAACAATCAGAAGCTTTGTTACCTTCCTGATTATCTGACTCAGACTTGACTCTGACGTATGTTGTGGATTTCACTCCTTCTCCTACACAGATATTTTTCTTCTTCAGGGCAACAACCGTCCTCTCCACCTACAACAAAAACAATAGGAGGATTTGCACAGCTTCCCTTAAGGTTTCTGTTCTGCGTTTCAGTTTGAATATCTTGCACTGTCTTCACCTTCTTTTTCAACCAGTCCATGGTCCGATCTTGACTGTATCGATGAAATGTCTGGCTTCCCACCTCTGAAGATACAAAACACAGTGATTATATGTAACTTAACGCTGCATCTGATTATCGAGTAACCAAGAAACTTCACCTTTCTCCTCTGCAATGTGGTGCAAGCTGGTGAGGGAACGTGTGCAGCTGAGCAACCTCGAGCATGCTGGGAAGTCCTCATCTTTTACAACTTGATTCACAGGCTGGAACTTCCCCTGAGCCGCCAAAAAATATATTAAATTTAAGACAAGATAGAAAAGATTAACCGAATTCTTAGTTTGGTTGTATTTATGTTCAAAAATATTTATAAAAAAAATACATTTTAAGTCAACTTCTGCAGCTACCATGAGCAAAATGACTGCGAGCAAAGTGTGGCCTTATCATGTTGTCTTGATTGTCTTTAAACAAACAATATGTCACATTTTTAGAGCCAAGCCGCACAAAATGGTGCTCCTGGGAACTGAATCTAAATGTGGAGCATTGACAGAAGACTGCGCATGCTTAAGGCAAACAATAAATGCATCACAGTCTCAAATAAAAAAAAAACTCTAGAAAATTTAAAAACACAGATTTTGAGTTAGCAGAGTTGTGATGCAAAACCCTGTGAGTTCACAGGTAAATTATTGTTTCTTTTTTTCTTCCATATGTATTTTGTGAAACACCACAGGGTTTATAGAAATGTCTGTAAAAACAATCTGATACAATTAAGATAAGAGCCTGAGAAGCAACAAGGCATAAATGTATTTGTAATTTTACAGCAGAGTTGCTCATGTTCAGCTGACAGAAGATGACTGTGTGACATGAGCAACATGTTTTCTTTGCATACAAAACAGGAGTTCACGCAAGTGGAGTGGCATCATTATGCAAAGTGTGAACACGTGTACTCAGAGCTTTCTAATTCTCGTGTTTTGGATCATCCAGGACACACAGATGAGGAAAAAACAGCCTCACAATGACAAGTGCAAACAAGGTTTAGGATCCACGGAGGAGCAGCACTGGACTTTCCGCTGAAACTGAAGTGCTACAAGAAGAAGACTTCTTGATCTTACCTCTTTGCCTGATTTAATCATATATGGCAAAAGTAGGTAGAGAGGATCCATTGGTGTTACAAAAATTAGTCTTCCATCTGTTTAAAAGAAAAGACAACAAAACCCAGACCTTCATATAACATGTTAAATGTAAGTCACAAGACCAAATACCTGTACTAAATGATTTGTCAGAGTTATTGTTCTCTATTTGTCATAACTTCAAAATAAATAAGTCAACACAGTAAAAACTTTGACTGACTGACTGTCAGTTGCAGCTTTAATCAGCTTTGTTGTATTCAGAAAGATGTTTTAGGTTTCTTTAAGTGTGTGTGACCTCTAAATTGATGATCTGATCTTTAAAAGTACCTTAGTTGAGTGTAAAACCCTCTTACATCTAACAGATCATGTTTTTTGTGTCCAAATACAAAACAAGTTGACTTTAGATTTAGGACCCACCTCTCTGTACAGTCTGTCCAACAAACCAAGAGTGAAAATCTTCTTCAAATGCTTTGACCTCGTACAGCTGCAAATCCCCACTCCCCAGCAAGTACAGAGAGGCTCCGTCTGCAGAAGCAAAAAGGGAACCATGGTAATTTCATTTCTGCAATCGCAGGTCACAAATATAAAAAGAAACTGCTGTGAAAGCTCGTGGGACACATGGAGAAACCTCTGAAGTTTAGGTTTTGACTCTGCAGCTTTATGTCAACTGTTCATCTGAAACTCGTGTTTACATCTGTGCTTTCAGGAAAAGTTTTCTTATTGTTCATTCAATATAGACCTGATCTAACTTATGTGAAAACTAAGGCTCAACCGGTTTTAATCGCCGATTACAAATAGGGGGGAAAAAAAAGATTAAATGTGTAAAGTTTCAAAAATTTAGGAGGTGATAAATAATGCAAAGTGAGGTGAAGAAAACACTTTTTTAAATTAAATATTTAGAATGGCAAATAGACTGCTAAATCTGTATCACATGTATCTGAACCTATCCTCAATAATGCAGAATAGAAGCTAACACAAGGCAGCAAAAGAGCAAAAATGTGACCAAAAGTGCTTCAAAAGTGTTGTTCCTATATTTGCAGACAGTCTCATCAGCTAATCTATAGGACATTTTACTCTAAGACTTGGTGGAAAATGTTTTTAAGACATCCAGAGTGGAAGATGTGCACATTTGCACATGCCACCCTTAACAAACATTGCTAACATTTCCTCCCACTCATATTATCTCTGAGGTATTCATCCTGATGGGAAAAGTAAATGTAAGCTTAAACTCTGACTACCTTTTATCACAGCATTAATGCAACAAACATATCTGGAGAAAATTTACTTTGTTTGGTTCCCGTCTGTGACTGTCAAGCTCGAAAAATATGCAAAGCATATTTAATTTACTTTCATTCATCTACCTAACATCCACAGCACTTAAAGTGCACCTCCTCAGAGGACTAGAAGTCATTTCCCAACAATTAATTTTTATGAGAAGATCGTTAAAGGGCATTAATAGCAGCTCTTATAGTGAGAACATTATGATATGCAATAATCTATAGTGTCCAAAGCCACAAGATGGTTAGATAATGGTAATGTTTATAATCTACACCCATTGTTAGGTTATAACTCCTAAAAAAAGTTGTTTTAGTGTCATGTGGTTTGAAAGATTAAAGCTACATTTCACTGAAATGGTATTTAATCCAATTCATCATCATCCTAAGTAAAAGGAAAAAAAAAGCTCTAGTACAAAACAAGACAACAGATTAAGAATAAATAGATTCAACCTGTTGAGGGATTCCTCAGCCTTAAGAAAGCTGGATCACTGTCGTGCTTCTGTGTGTTTACCACCGAGTCTGTGGGCAGAAAAATAATGTCACATAAGAGACAGACCATAGAATCATCAAACACAGGTCAAGATGGCTGTATTCAAACCATAAGAGAGAATTTATTATATAAAACCTCTAAATTTAGCTTTACCAAATGTAGAGTCTGTGAACACTAAAATACAGCAGTTTTAACAACACATATTCTTGTTTTCACTCCTTTAATGTGTTTTTTTTTTTAAAGGTTTAACTTCTTCTAGAAATAGTTTACAGGTTAAACTTCTAAACAAGGGACTAGTTCTGCAAATTAGCCATTGGGAAGAAGAAAAGTGATGGTCACATTATAACATGTGACTGTTTTATAAACTATGAATAAAGAATCAGCTGGATAGTAAGCATGTTAGCGTTTTCCTTTATCATGTCTTAACTTATAGGTCTCATATTATTTGGCATAAAAACTCAGATCTATACCACTAGTTGAAGCAAGATATCGATGAGCCATTAAGGATTAATACCTGTTGCGTTTGTTAGCATTGTTAGCATTAGCAGCCCACAGTTAACCTACCTGCAGAAATAACAACCCAGCTGTCATTCTGCGTGTTTGGCGTTCGTTTCTTTTTAGCAGCCATGTTGTTTATTAAAACTTAACCTGGTGAGTTTCTCCTGCTGCACCAAATCATTTCCTCAAGCTAAAAACCTTCGCAGGCTACACGGTGCTGCTACTTTTTGCCTGACAACATGAGCTCAGAAAAGGCGCCTCTCTCTGCGTCTCCACTTCCGCCATCTGCTGTCACGAATAAAATAAACACATTAAGAGTCATAAAAATCCTTTCTGTTCACTGTCCTGCTAAAATTTGTATGTTGCATAAAATAAATGCGTTTTGTTTTGATATATTCTCAAAACAATAAAGAAAAAATGCCGTTTAAGACTTTTATTTTAACCTAGCCACACCTGCTTTGAAAATGATGGTACATTCCGGAATGACGTCAGAGCTGCGTGTAAGTTCTCCGTGTCGCCACTAGAGAGCGGCCAAGAGCTGCTGTTAAATCTGTAAAACATGATTTAGGCCTCCTTTACACAGATTCCTTATCACCCACTTAAACTGACACATCCTTACTGATTTGGGTTTAAAGTCTCTGCTCTGAGTTGCAGTATGTTTAGTGTTTGGTTGTCCTTTGGCTCACTGGCACACGACAGATTGAGGGATCCATCTGTGTTTCAATGAGAGGACGGCATCTTTCACTTTCTCTCTCAGGATGTGACACTGTGTGTCCCAGTTGGTTTTCTGTGGCTACAAAGATACTTCACTTATACAAAAGATAGATTATATCCCATTCACATACAAAATAACAATAATTTACTGTATAAATTAAAATCTCACTATTTTGGCTATTTACAAATAGATGAAAACAAAGTTTTGGCCCCACGTGATGATGATCTCCCACTGGGCTTCTGGTGTTTTCGTGTCAGCGAGCGCTTCGGGACATTCACAACAATTTAGGAAAAGACTCTGAAGATAGCAGGGAATTTTCCGGCTGACTGGAGGACGGAACGCAAAATGAGAGTTTTATACCCTTATTAGATATGAACTGTCAGATTTTGTTAGCTTGTTTTTGATTTCAATGCACAATAACTTCCCATTTCTGCTTCTCCTCTTTTGTTCTTTTTGCTTGGTCCGCTCTGAACGCCACAGACCCGGGAGCGTCTGCTCCCGTCCTGCAGTAATTAACATGAGTTACAGCTGAGCAGAATATAGCACAGAGTTATATTTGTACAAACTTCTAATTGGAAAACCAAGACGCTGTTTTTTATTATTATTTATTCAAATTCTACATGATCTGTAACCTGAATGTCACTGCAGTGCTTTGCCATGCATGAAAGAAACGTCTTTTGTTTCAAGTGCTCTGGTTGCTGATGAGTTCTTGAATTTACTATCGCCCGTTGCCAAAAGGCAAAGGCGGACGGTAATGATTTGGATGGATTTTAATGAAACCCTCAGAAAGTATTCAGTGGATGTACATCTACAACTGATTAACTTTTGGATTTGATCCAATCCAAGTTGGCTGCTACAGCTAATCTACATTAGCCAACATAAAAATGGCTGCAACTCAGTCAGTGTTACAGGTGTTGAGCTTTAATTTGACGTGGTAGCAGCTCAGAGTATGACCAATCTGGCTACAACTGTCATTTCTCAACAGAAGATGATCTTAGTCTAAATCTGGCATGAAAGGCAGCGAGCGACGTGCCTTTAATTTCCACTGAAACTGAATGTAAACCAGAGTAAGTCCTGTTTTGATTCATAAGTACAAGCAAAACTTAAGTGCATTTAAGTTTTTTAAGGAAACATTTGAGGTGACCATCTGCAGAAACCACCTCAAACATCCAGTCCCACAACAAGAACACCACTTGCGATGCCATCCTGGTAAGATTCTGACCTTTCACAAGCAGTTAAAATGTCGCAGCACCGCACAGAAAACAGTTACAGCTGCAAACATGTTGTCGTAACATTCAGCCCTTCCTGTATCCCTGTATTTTGTTTCTGCTCAGCCTTTAGGCCCAAAATCTGCACGACAAGAAAAACTTAAGAGCGTGTAGCATCTAGAGACACTTCAACGCTGTGTAAGTGGTATTTGTTATTGAGAAAATTTGAAAACAAAAAAAAAGCAGAAACGTCTCAAGTGGTTTGCTGAGACAAAATTTTAAAAAGTGGTCATAAATATCAGTCCCACAATGAATTACAGAATATATAACAATATTCACCACTTTCTCTTGTAATTAAAGTTAATGTGAACAATATGTTCAGTAAATGTCAAAGAGCACACAAATGAAAACAATATATCTCTTAACATCTGGTCTGTTAGATATAATGAGTTGTATTCCTGATGGCTTGATGAGTCCTTTATGTAAAAACATGTTTTTATGTTGCTGGGAGATTTACTTTTACTTATTAGTGAATCTTGTTTGGGAATCCAGTTCTTCATATCTACATGAGTTCAGATGTTTGAGAGAGACTTTAAGTCTACTTTAAGGGGAAAAAAAACACTAGATGTGGAGAATCTGAGCTGAGGGAAGAAGAGATCCTTAAGGCACTTGAACACCATCAAACCGGAAAGTCTTCCACCCACAATCAAGCAGAAAAAAACTCTCAGATCTTCCCTAAATGGTTTTGTTTGCAAACAGCATCTCTGAGATCTCAACCTTCCCCTGACTGAGGGGCTCGACTTCTGCTTTCCAGCCAAATGCCTAAACGTTGATTACAGGTACGTCTCAATAAATCAGAATATCATTGAGAAGTTAGTATATTTCAGTAACTGAACTCCAAAAGTGAAACTCATTTATTATATAGAATCATTTCACACAGAGTGATATATTTCAAAAGTTTATTTCTGTTTGCTGATTATGGCTTACAGCTATTAAAACCCAAAATTCAGTTTCTCAGATCATTAGATTATTACATAAGACCAATAGAATCCCAGGACGTGGACTACAGCACACACCACACACAGACAGATCCAGGACATGGGCTCGAACTGTCCCATTCTTTGTGTCAGGTCACTCCTAAACCAGAGACGTCAGAAGTGTCTCACCTGAGCTAAGGACCAAATAGACTAGACTGTTGCTCAGTGGCCCATTGTCTTCATTTCATTTGGAAATCAAGGTCCCAGAGTCTGAAGGGAGAGTGAAGCGGCACAAAATCTGAACTGCTTGAGGTCCAGAGTGCAGTTTCCTTGATTGGTGATGATTTGGGGAGCCATGTTATCTATTAATTTTAGTCCCCTGGGCTTTAGAAAGTCCAGGAAAGTCCAGTACCAGGACATTTGAGGACACTTAATGCTTCCCTCTGCTGCCAAGCTTTATGGAGATGCTGATTTCATTTTTCAGCAGGACTTGGCAACCTGCCCACACTGACAAATGTACCAATGCCTGGTTTAACAACGACAATATCACCTGACCACAGAGAAACAACAGGATTCTGTAAAGAGGACAATAGAAGACACCAGAACCAACGATGCAGACTAGATGAAGGTCACTGTCAAAGCAGCCTTGGGCTTCCAGAACATCTCAGGAGCTCCGCAGGCTGACGGGCTCCATGCCACACTGAACTGATGCAGCGTCATGCAAAAGGAGCATGGCCAACACTTCTGTATTAAAAATCTTTTTCTTCATTGGTCTTATGTACTAATTTAATGTTCTGAGAAGCTGAATTTTGGCTTTTCATTAGCTGTAAGACATAATCATCAAGATTATCAGACGTACATGGTTGAAATATATCATTGTTTTTCACAAGTCTATATAATATACAAGTTTCACTTTCTGAAGTGAATTACTGAAATAAATTAAACTTTTTGCCAATATTCCAATTTACTGAGACATACCTGTTTGTCTCTCCAATCTTTAGTGTTTCCAACAAACAACTGATCCCCAAAGTGCTGCGATACTTATGTGTACCAACGGTGTGACATTTCCACAACCTTTCCCTGTCCTCTAAAAAGCATTCTGTCATGAAAACAAAGAAAACAATGGCAGAAGTGAAAAGACACATATATTAAACTCTTCGGAAGCGAGGAATTCTGGCTTTTGGCTGCAAAACGTTCATATGAGGCAGTTAAACTTTGAACAGCTTATGTGTTCTTCACCTTCTTTTAAATATCGATGAAGATGCAGTTGCTACTGAAGTTAGCCGTCACTCCGTCCCCAGCTCTATATTTTTCCACTCATAAGTCTGCAGTCTGAAGGGATTTCAGAGGTGATGATGAAAATGGTCTCCTGCTTTTTAAAAGCATCCTTATGTTTGTTTTAGAGCTGCAGCTCGTCCTCTGTCCAGTCTTTTGCCCCACTGCTGTCCCTGACAGCTCTGTCTGCCCATTTGTCTTTGGTGCTGAGACGGATGAGAATGACTGGCCTCTTTGGCCAGAAGGTCGTTTGGCAACAGTCACTGAGTCAGTTTTCATTAGCCACTCAGTCGTTGGCTTATTAGCGTAGCGCCTCATAGAGTTTCATTGTCTGAGGGCCTTAGCGTCTGATGACCCTTGAACAGAGTGGATGGTGGCGTTGGGAAATGGTGGAGTGCAGCATGAGTGCTAGTGGCCCACCAGAGGGCTGAGGTCACCATGATGGTTCTTTAGCTTCTTCTTGAAGAGGGAGATGGTGGAGGGTCGGTAAAGGATGATCCACGGCTCGGAGGACACAGTACTCTGGCTGCAGCTGTCGGAGCCGCTGACCGTCGGGATGTTCTGAGTCCTGGATGAGAAAACGAGGAGATTAAACACAAAATACAAATAGATAAACACAAAATCAAAAAACAACAAAAAATAATATTAAGGTAAGCTAAAAAAGGTGTGATATGTCATTTTAAGCCTGTATATCTCATTTTGTATTCATGCCATGTAAAAAGTGGGAAATCTATCTCCAAATATGGTGTTAATCACATTTAAAAAGGTAAAAAGCCGTGAAGTCCAGTTCTGGTCTTTGAGAGCCACTATCATCCAGGTTTTATTTGTTTTCCTCCTCCAACACACCTGATTCAGTGTTTGAATTACCACTTCAAATCAGGTGTGT
>JAOXNZ010000188.1:16591642-16604094 GCA_028566095.1 Kryptolebias brasiliensis | reverse complement strand
TGGATGGATGGATGGATGGATGGATGGATGGATGGATGGATGGATGGATGGATGGATGGATGGATGGATGGAAACTTAACAATATTTGGCAGAAACACATTAGGCTGAGCTAACAGAGTTCAAACCGTGATCTCATTTTTAAGGTTAAAAAATTATCAAATTATGGTGTATTCCTACTACCTTAAATGTAGGACTCAGAGTTTTTCTAAACATCACATTACTGACTGAAAAAAAACATAATTATACCAGCTAATAACAAGACATATGAGGCACATATCCCATACACACAGTGCAACAATATGTTCATAGATAGCTTATAAGTTAGGTAGTTTTGTGCATAAGACTGATTTTATGAAACACAAACAAAATTCTCATGTTTTATGAGCCACCAGATTCAGAAACCCACCTTATGTGAGATTTCCAGCTAATTTTATTTTTTACCTCTGATTAGCTCACAGTAGAAATGACATACAATGATCTCAAAATGTTGTTTTATTTCCTTAAACTCATTTGTTTACCAGAAATCTGAACCAGGCTGTTAAGTCTTATATATAACTGTGCTAACAACAGACAATAGAGCCAAGACGAATTCAGGCAGTCTGTGGCACTCCTCCGTGTGCTACGTTTTTATCTTAATGACAGTTTAGGCCTGGGCTTTGTGGCGTTGTAGTAGCAGCAATGTTGTGTAATTAAACTGACTTGCCCCTCAGAGCCCATCCCCTTTCTGAGCTCTCACCACACCTCTACACTTCTTTCTCTGCCCTCACATCACACCACCACCACTCTAAACACCACCTCGCCTCCTTCTTTTGTGTGTGTGATTGTTGGTGTGTGTGTGTTTTTGCCTTCCTGGCAGTCCACATCTGTCTCGCTCACTCTCCTTGACCCTGCTTTTTGTAAGAACTTGTGCAAGCACGGCAGTTTGGCTGACGGCGGGTGTGTGTGTGTGTGTCGAGCAGCACCTTTTCTTCGAGGAAAGAATCAGAGCTGTGGGATGAGGGAAAAGTGTGTGCTGGGTAACACGTGCTCATACACATAGCACAAACACACATACACTGCATGGTGATGTCATCTTAAATGACATCATCCCATGGAGGGGAGCCAAGGAACCTGATGGGTTAGCATCCTCCAGTGAGTTAAAGAGAGAGAATAGGAAGACAGAGTGAGCGGCTTGTAAATAAAAGGCAAGAGAAATAGGGATGGACACCTTAAGAGTGACAACACTTTCCCTCTTTTTTTGTTTGTTTTGTTCGAGCTCAAGCTTTACAGAGCCTCTCTTTTAGGAATCCTTCCTTAATTGCTATTTGCAGGTGTTACTGCCCTGAGGGAAGCATCATGCATGAGTGCCGCTAAAGTGCAGCTAAAGTGCAGGAGAATCAATACACAAACACACACACAAATACATAATCTACGCAAGCACAGGCTCTGCAGAAGCACACCGGCAGTGGATAAACACATGCTACATGCACAGCAGCATATAAACATGTGTACACATGGACCCAGGCTCACAAAATAAATACATTCTGTCACATTCTGGGTTTGTGGTAGGGACACCTGTGTCTCTGCATGTTTCCATTGTCGTCCACTTGGCTGTGCTGTGCTCCACACTGTGCTCCCAGCATGCCTGCTCTCTGAAACCAGACACCTATATGGACCAACATCCAGCTACACCTCTCCCTCTCTGGTGCCGATGCTGAGCACAATCCACTGGGAACACACACTGATGTGTGCGTATGTTTTTTTGTTATTATTATTTTAGGATAAATAGATTATGATTGTGCACAATTTTCTTGCCTTAAAACACTGTAATAAACTATCATTGCTGTTTGCATTTAAGAGAGCATTTCTAGTGGAAGGCTTGTGTTAAAATGTGATGATTCAATTTTCCTTATCACTCATTGCTGTCAGTAGCAAACTGACTCAATAGTATAAATAGTGAAGCATGTAGTGTGGGACAGAAAGGAGCTGGAAAGAGAGATGGGAGGGGGAACGAGGGAGGGCTGATCGTGATGTGAGGGTGATTCGATAAGAGGTGAACTAACAAAATAACCAGCAAAACTAAAGCTGTGGAACTGCCTCTATTTTAAATGTTTATCTTATTCTGTTTGATTTGGGTTAAATAGTGTTTAATGCATTTTGTAAATTGGTTAGCAAGAAACTACTGGAAACGGGAAGAGGAAGTAGAAGAATTTAAAGATTACTTCCCTTTTAAGTCTCTTCACTTCTTGGTCTTGAAGTCCCTTGACTTCATGGTGTGTTTTACTGGAATGATAACTTAGCTTTAGAGGAAAAAAGTGAGCATGTGTCATACTGACTGTCTCGTGAGCACAATAGGTTAATAACTCACAACCACAGAAATTAATTTACACACATATTGCACATGACATGAGAGAAACACTCACACACAAGCTCTTTCAAGAACAAAAGTGTTCACTGTAGTGGAAAATGTTTGCATCCCACTCCACATATGCAGCTTATTTTTGGTCTTATTTGGGGTGACCAATCACCATAAGCCCATTCCTACCTTCTTTTTTTTTCTCTCTCTCTCTGCAGCACTGGTATGGCAACATTGGCACAGGCACACTCCTACTCCTTCCCGATCTTAGTCATAGGCCTTGCTCATGAGGCACCAGCTGAAGCCCTCCAACGGCTGACATGTTTGGTCACTTCCGTGTGTTTTCTCTCTTCATCACTCTCGCATACGGTGCGAATGCAAATGCAGCCTGTTTGAAAACTGAGAGGACGGACAAACCGGGATTCAGCTGAAGGGTCTGAGCTGTTTCTTTTTAGCTGGTTTTTAAGGTAAGTTTGCACGAGTCTGAGTTTTTGATCAGAGAGGAACCATACTGCGGTCAATCATTGTATTCACTTCTTTTTTTTTCACAGTGGAAAATGTGTTTGGCTTGGGCTAAGTTACCTGTTGATTGTGTCGACTGACTAAGCAGAGAAGAACATGGAACTTGTCACTGGCTGCCATAAGCATGCTGTGCACGTGGAACACCTTTTGTACATGCAGCCATTATGCATTTGTGGCTCTCTGATAGTTTCTTTTAGTTTGTTCTGAACAAATTGTCAATTTTGTTTCATATGTCAAGTATTTTATTCACTGGGTATTTGTTTGTATCAACTCAGCGTCTTTGTTGCAATTTTAGGATGCAATTATCGAATAATTATCACCCACTGCTGAAAGGTAAAAGGTGGGTGATACTGGTTTTGCCTGTGTTTGTGTGTGAAATATCTCATGAACCACTAGACGAATTTCAATGAAACTCTCAGAAAATAATTTACAGACCTTAACAAACTGACCTTACTAAGTACAAATATGGCTATTACTCTGTCAATTATGAAGATATTGGACTAAACTTTGGTGTCATATAAGCAGAAAATCATCCTCAACACATATGTTGAGCACTACACTTTGCATGAGATTTATTTCTCAAAACTTTGGCATGAACTGTTGACTCTAACAGGTTTAACGTGGCAGATAGCAAAATATCTCATGAAGCATTTGACAGATTTTAATGAAATCACTGGATGTGTTACAACTGATTATTAGTCATCATAATTCAAGATGGCTGTCACAGTAATTGAGCTTAGTAAACACAAAAATGGCTATAATGTGGACAATTTTACAGATAATAAGCTCAAACTTGATGTGATAGTAGCTGAGAGTCATTCCCAACACATGCTCAGAGTGCTAACAAAGTCTCGCAATTTTGCTTGAAATCACACATTTATTTTCCAGACTTGAGCAAAACAGTTATAACTTTCATTTCTCTGGCATGAAAGGCAGCAGGTGATATGCATTCATAACAGAGAATGCTAGCCCTTTAATATCACTTCTGTTTCAGTAGTTCTTCGTGGTTGCAGCTAACTTCTTACTGATGTTTTACTGCTAACCTCTGAGGCAGTGTCTCCTCTGTGAGGTGAGCTGAATATTCATGGTGCCTTATGACATTTTTGGTGCAATATTTGATGCAACAAGAATACTTCTAAGCTTCTGCAGAGATCTTTTTTATAGCTAAATATCAAGTTTTGTTATATCTTCCAGCATATGAATGTTTTATTCATGCATTTTATGTTTCCTTTGATCTCCGTTTCTTTATCATTGCATTTGTTTTGTTCTGCAAAGCACTGCACAATAAAAAAAAATCATTTGAATCATCTGTGATGATTTCACAGATGTTTCTGCAGCATATTTGAATGTGGAGACAAGTGAAAACTTCAGTTCCCTTTGAAAAAGCCCAACTTGAGGGATTCTATGGATGCTGGGCAAAAGTTTATTTAAGAGGACAAATAGGTGAAACAAGCCCTAATTATCCCTCAATTTAAGGGAAGGATTTTCTTGTCCAACTTTTTTTCCCTCCTTAACTTTTCTGCATGTGTTTGTGAAAGAGAGCAGCATTGTTCCAGCTCACCAACCAGCGGTTTCTGTTGACCTACTTCTGCTCTGGACAACAGGGTGCTTCAGAAGAGACAGGCCTTATAGCCACTGTCTCCTCTCCAGCCCCCAACATGCAGCCCTGGACAGAAACACAGTTGCTCAGAGAAAAAAAATCTGTACGCATTGCCATCCATAACCTCTCTGACATTATATCCATCAGGTTAATTGAGTGCACATCATTGATCTTGGATGTGTCCCCATGCAGCTGACAAGGATACCACTGATAGAGTGACAGTTGTTTGCATGCAGGCAGTGCATTTTCACTCTAGATGACACAAGCCAGAAGCGTGCTCATACTACAATGCATTTCTTGTCAAATTCTTTGAGTTTGTATTTACTTTTTAAGCAAGAACAGCCACACTGAAGCCACCGGTTGACTGAAGTTTGAGCTGAATCCAATCATGACTCACTCAAAAACTGAAAACTGCTATTAATAATTCTTTAAAAGTGGGTTTTATTTCCAAAAAAGAAAAAAAAAGTCCTCTTTTATACGTCTAGCAAACTTTGAAAAGCTAAAAGTGTTGACAGATTGAAAAACTGCTGCGGAGATGCTGATCTGTGTCATGTGCGCCATTCTGCACGCACCACACAAACGAACACACAAACAAGGAGAGGAGCTCATGCTTTTCGTTTTGACTCATATAGATTCCTCCCACACAATATGACCTTTCAGTCGCACTTCATATTCTAAATATCTAAAACTAGGGCGAAACAAGAAGGTGTGATGCGTTTTTTTTCTGACTGCGCACTGACATCTTTATTTTCTTTCGTTGTTTTTTTTTGCAAATACCTAAAAAAAAAAAGAAACAGTCTATTTTAAAGTTTTTCCTATTATTATTTGCAAACAAGTGCGGAGAGGTGGTTAAGACCATCAGCTCCATCTTTGATTGTTGGCTCACTTTAAACCCGAACAGTAGGCGCGTAACGCAGCGGGCTGATCTGATGCGCCTCTATAACATTTTCAAGAAGGAAGTGTTGAAGCAGAGAAAGAAGAAGCAAAAAGAAAGCGAGTGAGAAAGAACACGAGTCTACACACAGAGCAACATGGATTTTTAAAGGAAAGACTTCTGAGGTGGACGCGTTGTTCTTTTAGAATTCATCAGATCTCTCCACAACTGTTTTTGGCGCTCCTCCTGCAGCTTTTTTTTCTTTCTTTCTTTCTCTCATCGATGACCTTTAAGAGGAACCGCAGCCCATCAGATAATTGCGCCTGATTACAGTTTCTTCTTTGCATTCTGACTCTGCATCAGCCCACACATCGGGGCAAATATTCAAATACTACTGCATAACTGGGAGCGTGACACTCCCAAACACACGACAGCGAGCCTCTGCACAATTTAGAGACTTGACTTTTCTTCAGCTCCGTCACGGAGCTGCGCTTTAAAACGTTCATAAAACGTCAGTAAAGTAAGACAGGTGGTAGATTTATGTGCACGGGACTTGGGAAGCCGTTCGAAGCTTCGAGGTGGACGTAAATTATGTTCTGGAGAGAGCTGAAGTTGTGCTAAGCTCAACAAACCTAATGGTTTTTGAAACGTGAAACAACTTAAAAAGGCTGTCGAACCTCAATTTTCAAAGAGAATCTTAAAGTTTTCTAAAAGAAAATGAGTCATTTACTGAGTTTCCCCGCAGTTATACAGTCCTGAAACCATCTCAGCACCAAAATTAACTTCATTTTTTAAAGATGCACATTTAAAAAGTCTAAATATAAACGGAACCCATGGATAGATTTCATTTTTTAAGCTGCAAATGAGCTCTGTAAATTCTTATTAAGTACAGGGGCAAAACAAAAAGATTTGGTGCGATGTACTTTCTTTATTAACCTTTTTGTGATTCTTTGCCTATTTCTACTTTTTTGCGTTTGCAAAAACCATGTGCGTTTAGGGCCTCTTGTTGCAGCTTGTGGCGAATATTTTGCGTTAAAGGCGCACTGTTGAGGTTTACCTCAACAAGCAGCTTTTTTGTTATGTTGTTCTGTTTAAAATCGACCAAAATGAGCTCAAGGTTACACGTGTGTCTTTTTAACTCCCTTCCATTTGCACCTCTTTTTTTTTAAATTTCAAACCAAATGTCTGATCTCATCTTGTTGGTCATATTTAGGATGAAACATAACTCCCCGGGCCTCGGCGCGTCTTTTACGCATGGAGGTTTTGGTCCAAGTTCACCCACTCTCATCACTCCGCGGTGTTGTAGCGGATCTTCTTGGTCATGTTGTGAATTTTTTTGTCCCTGTTAATCTGAACATTGTTGTCAAGTGACTTTTGCAAAACCTCAACTGGTCCGTTCAGGCCTAGTTATTTAGGATAAATGTGCCAAACTGATCAGATCCCTTAAATTCTAACTTTATTTTGTCCACATTTATCAGTCCTAAACCCCAAGAGGTCAGACTACTCACAAGGACAAAGTGGAGATGGACTTTTTGAGCTCGAGTGGAAAGGATCTGTACCTCTGAGCGCGTGTTGCAGTCAAGAAGCTGCTGGCTGCGTGCTGGGGGTAAGTGGGGGAGAGAATGGTGACTTCACTGACAGCCAGCAACTTCCTGACGCAACGCTACTGTAACAGCGGCGCTCACCTTTTCATCCAGAGTGATCCTGTTTCTGCAGGGTAAGCTTTTTTGTTTGTTTTTGGGAACTTACAGGAAATAGTTGCGTTTGTAAGTGCCCAAATGCTCTGAAGTTGTTGGGGTTTTTTCTTGTTTTTTTTTTTGCTTGATGGAAGCATGTTCAAACTTTTTTTTAGCATTGTTTCTGTGAGAGAAAGTTGACACTGTGCCGGAGGAATGACAGAGCTAATCTGAGTCGATGTTACGCCGGCGCGTCCGCTCCCGCTCCTCGCTGGTGGTGAGCATCTGGTTCCCGCCCTGCCTGCGCTCTCCGGGAACTACAGTGAGAGTTGATAGGCGTGTTGGCAGCTCTTGTTTTCACTCTCTCTCTCTCTCTCTCCTTTGAGACGAGGTGGAAATAGAAAAGAGAAAAGTGAACGCCTATGAGTGCTATTGAATGTCGCGCTACATGCAAATGACCCCCATACACACACACTCCTCTCTCTCTCACACACACACTCTCCACCCCTTCCCACAACACACACACACACCCTCCTCGTTCCTGTTCATGCGCCCGAGCGCACCGACCTGCCTGATCCTGGCTCTCCGGACCTGAACGCCCCTGCCCCGCTCGTTGACACTTTCAAAGGATGCTGCTGGTCTCTGTGGGACACGTGAGCTGAGCTGATAAAGACGACTTTATCGCGGATTTGGATGGGAGGTGGTGGGGTGGTGGTAGCTGTGCGCTAACAGGACTGTAGCGCGCGCTTATAGTTTTTTTCCCTCTCTCTCTCTCTCTCTCCCTCCTCTCCGTCTCTCTCTCTCTCTCTGTGGCTCCACCGCTCCGCCTCTCCACCCCCCCCCCTCCTCTTTTCGCAACATTGACGCAACCAAAAATACTGGAACAAAAGAAACAACTTCCTTGAAGCTTCGCTGAAACTGCACACACACACACACACACACAGAGTCGGAGAATGGCAGCTTGTTGTCAACTTGGCTAGAATGGAAATGAAGAAAAGGGTGTCACCGGTGGGGACCCGGCTGGCTGGCAGCGACACACACAGATGATAACAACTCCGGAACAGAGTGAGTACAATTAAACACACTTTGAGTGTTTTCAACTTTTTTTTTTTTTTGTGCAAGCTGTGTGTCTGCGCGCCTGGTTTGAGTTTTTTTTTCTTTCTTTCTGCCGTATGTCTGTTACCGTAAAGATAAAAAAAAAAGTAATTCTGGTCGACTGTCTGCGACACTATAAGTGAAGTCCCTTTGTGCTGTCGAACCGACGCGGTGAATATAAGTTACAGGCCGATGTATGACTGCCGCGTCCATTGTGTGCACGCGGTTTTTCAAAATGAGAAGTTTTATTTATTTTGAATTTTTTTTATTTGCGACATTCAGGAGCGACTGACAGCGGCGGGTAGAGCAAAGCGACTTAAGCCGAAACCCCGGAGTTGTAGGCAAGTGTGAGGCAGTATACGTGATGAAAACACAAACACTTTTCGAGGAGCGCGCCGTGCTCCGTCAAGTGCTCGGCGAAGGCTTCCAGTTTGTCATTGTTGTAGTAAATGCAGCAGCCCCGGCCGGTCGCCGGTTGGAAGGTCCCGGTGATTGATCAACAAACATGCCTACAACAAAGCCGCCGCGCGCTAATTTCCCTAAACACGCGAGGCGTCGTGATTTTCACATGAGGTGTGCAACTTTGCTTCGAGGTTCCACGTTCGGTTCGGTTCGGACGGACGGTTCGCCGGGCTTTCGTCGCGTCGGTGTATTTTTTTTTTTTTTTTTTTTGGTACCGCACGAACAAAGGACTGGATGGAGTAGTCGGCTCGGCACAGAGCGTCGGTGGAGAGCAGGCGGGCTGTTTACAATAATAACACGACCGCCGTGACGTCACCGCGATTGACAGCGGCGCCGGCCAATGGGGACGCGGCTCGGCCATCAGCAACACGCTATATTTGGAAAGTGGTTACATCATCGAGACACAGCAGCGGCCTGGGGAGGGAGGGACTTCCGCAGGAACTCTCTCAGTTTGTAGTCCAGAAACGGGACAATGAACACACCAGTGCTGACTTTGGAGACTAAAAGCTGAGGTTTTACCAAGTTCTGCACTTCTACTCTTTTATATTTGATATTAGTACTGTTTGGTGTAGTAGTGGTGTTACTACATTACCAGCAGGGTGAGTCAATATTTAATAAATCCCCCAGAAATGTCACCAAAAATATGTAATTTGAACGTTTCCACTTTCAGTACTAAAATAATCAGTTGTAAGGTTGATATTTCATTAGCATTATTATTTTACATAAGGTTCCTCAGCAACTACTTCCCAAAAATATGATCCAACACAGCCTTTTATTAGGCTTTTATGCTATTTTTAAAACATCTGTATGTTTTCTGGTAAATGTAAGCTTCAGCCATATTTACACCAACTTTATTATCACCCTCTGCCATAAAGCGCAGGTGATAATGTAAGTGCTTTTGTGTGTGTGTTTGTTAGTCTGTCTGTTAGCAAAATAACTCTCAAAGGACTGAACAAATTTTGATGAAACTTTCAGCAAGTAATCATTGGGTGCACGTCTACAACTGATTACCTTTTGGTGTCAACTCGATATGAAATGGCCGCCACAGCTAACTGACTTTTGCCAATAAAAAATGACTGTAACTCAGTCAGTTTCACAGATATGGAGCTAACACATACTCCCAGCACTGACACGCTCTCCGTTTAAAAATTTGGCCTGGAAACAGGCCAAAACATGTTTTCCTTTAATTTTTCCATCAGTTTCTCAGCCTCCTGTGGCAGATAGAAGAAAACATGGCCGTTGTAAATAGGCCTGTCCACACTGCACTTTTGTCCAGCACTGTCACAGTAAACACCAAGGGCTCTGCAAAGCTGCAAAAACAGAATCTATCCAAAAGCATTTTCACTGACACATGGTAATCATGAAGTGTCTCCAGCTGGAGTTTAGTATTTTTTGTTTGTTTGTTTAATTAGGTGCAATTAAACTTAAGTGGTAACATAATTTCATTTTGTTATCGGTGTGATGGCACACTATAACATGACTCATTACTTTTGCCTCAAAGGTTCTTTGTTTTTCAGTCATTGTTCACAAGTGACCAAACGTGTGAAAAATCTCTGTTTTGCAAATTTTATATTAGGCAATGTCAGTATCCTCTATTTTACAAAATTTCAATGTTTTTATTAGTGTTAGTGACACGAGTGGTCCAAACTTAACTATTAGCACAGCTTTCTACGTGAAAGAAATCTTTTTATGGAACCACTAGAATGAGAAGCGTTCTTTAAAGCAAGTTCTGTAAATTAGGCAGAATTTGGGGTGTAAGCCTTCGCATTTATTATATTATTTGCTCTAGTCTTTAAGATTTATATTAGTCTCTGATTAGATAAATGCACTTAAGAATAACCCAATCGATCATCATAAAATATTTTTTTCTACTTAGTGTAAAAAGCATCACAGTTGTAGTGACTTTACAGTGTGTCATATTTTCTTTTTTTTATAAAACCAGGACCAGATTATTATTATTAGTTTGAACATTATTATTATTATTCACAACCTGAGTCATAGGTTCTGATATGACTATGATTTACAAAAATTGTTAATCAGATCTAATGTGATGACATAGCCAGTTTGTTTTGGCCATTTTATTATCATTCTAAGAAATATTTAATGTGTTTTTAGATCACTTGAACGTTGGGTCTCTAAAATGACAAATAAAACTCTTTTTATTGTTTTAAATGTGTATCTGCGTCAGTAATTGCTCAAATTAAAAATTCACCTACAGAAATTATTTCTGGGTCCAGCTGTCAGTGAGCACAATAAAAACAAAAGCATAACTTTTTTTAAATGCAAAGATTTATGCAGTTTGGGTGTATAAATATGTTCATCACTTCTTGCTACAATTTAGTCTTGTGCTAGAAGCTTCACCAATGGTCTTTAAACATGAAAATATTGTGTCCCTCTGCTTAAACTCAGCTTTAGGCCATTTAAACTTTGCCTGTGTGTGTGTGTTACTTTCTCTGTACTGTTAGCAAAATAGCTCATGAACCACAAAATGAATTTTAAAGAAACATTTAATAAAATAATCACTATTTGTACATCTACAGCTGATTAATTTTTGGACTCAACCAAATTCAAGATGGATGCCACATCCAACTGACCTTAGAAAACACAAAAGGAGCTATAACTCAGCCAGTTTTACAGAAATCGAGCTACAATTTAGTGTGGTAGTAGCCAAGAGTGATTCTCAGTACATATTTTGAATACAACACATTTCACAACATCTTTCCTTAAAACTTTGGCATTAATTGTTGCAGTTAGCCCTGTTTGTCTGTTAGCAAAATATTTCATAAACAACTTGACAGATTTTAATGAAACTCTCAGAAAGTAATTATTAGTTGTACATCTACAACTGATTTATGTTTGGAGTCGACTAAACTAAATATGGCCACCACAGCTAATAAATCATACCATGCACAAAAATGACTATAACCCAATGAGTTTTACAGATATTGAGTTAAAATTTGTTGTGGTAGAAGCTCATTTACAACTCATACTTCAAGCGCTAACAGATCATGTGAAATATTGCAATATCGCACAAGATAATGCATAATGTTATTTTCAAAGTTTAACCAAAATCACTATAACGCCATCATTTCTATACATGAGATGATCTTGATCTAAAACACTGCAAGAAGGCAGTGGGTGATTTGCATTCTTTTAGAGAATGCTAGGCTTTTAATTTACACAAAGCTTTGACCTCATTGTGGATGATTTTTTTTTAAGCATTTTTTTATATACTTCTTGCAAAGGCCGTTGGAGAAAAGGGCTTCAGATTACAGCTAAATGTTTGGCATTTCCTATTTTGATGAAGTTGCAAATTCGTTCTAACATAGGCACTAAATATTATTAGTCATCTGAAAGTGTGAGTCTGTTGGCCTTCAAAAACCTGATTTTTCAAGGTAACTCTTTTGGTTTGGGATTAGATCTGGTTTGTGTTTAGCCCTCTGTGTAATCCCCTTTAGCAGCCTGCCTTAATAAAGAAAAAATACAGAGGGGTGTGGACAGTTCACTCAAAATAAGAAAGAAATAGAGAACTACCAGAACAGGAAGCAACAAGAATTGTGTTTTGTAGTGAGATTTACATATATCACAAAAGATCTTTCTTAAACACACACACACACACACAAACTTCTCTAGCAGGAGATGTTTAACCCTGGATACAAAACATTCATGCATCTTTTGCCACTTGACTCCCCATTTAGTGTGACAATTAACTGTTCTCTGATAAATCTATAAAAATAATTTGAAAAACACAAGTTGGAGTGAAAGGAAGCTGCTTTGGACAATCTGCTGGTTTTGTGGGTGTAATCCACAGCTGCTGCAGCAGCCATTGTTCCTCAGAAGAAATCTTAAACCCAATATTTTTTTGTGTGTGTTTCGCCTTAACCTTTC
>JAOXNZ010000188.1:16529251-16555347 GCA_028566095.1 Kryptolebias brasiliensis | reverse complement strand
AAATTTTTTAAATGTTTTTTTTTGTGGTATTGGGTACTGAGCACTTTTGTCACAGGATTTAATGTATTTTTTAGTCCTGTGAAGTTTTTTTCTTTTTCTTAACTATAAACACTGACCATCAAATATAGCAACTTCAAACTATCTGTTACACAGCAGCCAGTGAGGAGGAAGAGCTTGTGCTATTTTATCAGCTTAATGATGAATACACCGGCACGCTCAAATGTGGGTGCAGCCGGGTTTTTTTTTTTTTTTTTACAAACTAGAAGTTGCAACAGACTTGACTGCAGTTTCTTCATCGTGTGCAACAACCTGCCAGCTCACACGGATGTCAGTGGGAGTTGCGCGAAGGCAAGATGTGGAATGTGCATGTGAATGTGATGGTAATACAAACAAATAAAGCAGGAAAGTATGCATGACAGTATCAGATTTTAAATCCTTAGCAAGACTGATACTTATCAAAATAGAAAACACGAACATTTGAATTCATGTTTAGTTTGATGCTTCTCAGGGTTCTTTTGTTTAAATCAGTCACATGACACATGAAAATGAGGAATTTTGTTTTGTTCCTGCATGAATTTAGCAGCTGACGTTGTGATGTCCAGCCTGTTATTAATAAACTAGCATTCCTTGAAGGAACGCCTGCTGCATCACATACCAAAGTTTTTAGAAAAGATCTCACATGATCTGTTATTGCTTGTTAGGTACGAGTCTCAGCTACCGCCACACCTAATTTTTGCACAATATATGTAAAATTGACTGAGTTATATCTATTTTTGTATTTGCTAAGGTCACCTACAGACATGTGACGTCTTATAAAAGTTGTTTCTGCTTAGTCTCTGTTATAAGAAAAGTAGGTGGGTGTTGGAAGGGCAGAGTGTCTGAGGACTTTTCTCAAGCCTCATTGGAACTAAATAAAAACTGGGTAAAAGTATCTAAACACAAGTGGAGGAATTACCTTGTAGATGAACATGTTTTGGTTGACAGACTTTATACAAGTTCATAAAGAACTGAACTATCATCACTGTGCAAACATAAGAGACTGGGAATACTGTCAAATAAATACACAGAGCAGCACACAGCTATCAGCAGATGTTTGAAGAATACTGGTTCAGCTACAGGTCTTAAAACCGTCTCCTCTGCACTGAAGGGGTCCTGAGTGGAGCACATTCCATATAGCTGGATCAGAGCAACAAGAAGCAGTGCACCGGCTGATTAGTCATCAGTGACGCACATCAGCATGATGCACAGGAATGTAGGGCAAGGGAATCTCCTCCTACCACTGACTCACGCTGCCCTGCAGACGGATGCTGAGTGAATCTGTGCCTGTCAGAGCTGCAGAGCCTGTTGGGGTTTGTTGTCCATCAAAGACAAGCGTGTTTGTTTTTTTTGTTTTTTTGTTTTACCCTGCAGGAAGTTTCCCCCAGACTGAACACTTTAAGTTTGACACGAGGTTGCACTAAAGAAAGACATTGTTTTTTTTGTTTTTGTTTTTTTTACAAACAGACCTATTTTCAATGTTTCTTCAAGAATTTATGAATACATTATTTGGTTCTTTGATCTCCTCTCCTCACTGATCATCTGTGTTTCCTCCTGTTGTCAGAATAAACGAGACGAACATTTACTGAAGAAGAGAAATGTTCCACAGGAGGAGAGTCTGGAGGACTCTGACGTGGACTCAGACTTCAAAGGAGTAAGTGTGTGTGTGTTTGGGGGGGGGTGTCGATGTGCTGAAGTTAGAGACAAGGCTATTAAGATGTCAGAGGACTTAAACCAGTAGACAATGTTTTTGTTGATATATAAACCTTGTTGGGTTATTTTGACATTAGAAGAAACCCACAGTTGGAGGGGAAAAAGGTTGAGAAGCAAATCTTTCTGTTTGTAAAGTCTAAAGGACAATTATATATTGGAACACACCTGAAAATGGAACATTGCACAGGGAGGATGCCATCAAACTGTAAAGAGCTTTTAATAAGTTAGCGAACAGATTAATTTGATTTGCTGAAAGAGTATTAGAAAACACTTTTCTCTAGAGCTGGGATTTTATTAGGGGCTTCATACCAGGTTACTGCACAGGTTGCTGCAGTGATTGCATCTATCAATAAAAAGAAAATGATCGATGTCAGTAATTGACAGCAACAATAAAGCTTTCCTTGTTTGAATCAAACTGAACTACATTGATCACTGAGGCTTCCAGCCCTGAAGCCCCGGGGAGATGAACAAAGTGTGTGTGTGTGTGTGTGGGGGGGTGATTATGGTGTGATTATCGCCAAGCAATCATTGGGCTTTATTGAGAATTCAGTTAACATTCAGTACATGAACAGGAAATTATAGTAAAATATAAAATATAGTATAAAAAAAATAAATTAAAATAAGGTGGGGGGGTGGGGAGTGGAGACTTGCAGTTTTGGTGCTTACTTCTATCTGGTGTGTGACAGAGTTGTGTCAGATTCATGATTGTTGGCCTCAGTTACTGTTTATTTTACAGCGACGTTTTCACATTTTAAAGCCTTTACATGTTTACAAATCCAAAATAATATGTGATGATGTAATCAACGGTAAGGGTAGGCTTTCTTTCTCCAGCACAGTTTAAAGTTTAAATTCCCAGCCAAAGAAGGATTAAGGGAGAAGCTTGCTTCGATTTAATATTATTTAAAAGCCTAAATATCTCCAAATATTTATCTAATCTGAACCATAGACCCTCATACCAGGATGCAGAGGAGAAGCTGTTGGTCTTGCAGACAATGTCCAAACTTTTAAATTCACTCAGTTTTAGTATAGTTTAACCCTGCGGCTTTTTGTAAATTTTCTAGTCAGTTTCGTATTGGATTTGTTTAAAAAAACAACAAAAAAATAAGAACTAAGATGTTCAAAGTTGGTAGGAGCTTGAAGCCTGTATCTCAGTGGACCGCGGAGTGTTGGTGACAAGTTTCAAACAACATTCGTGAGGGAGTTTCCAAAATATCTTGACACAAGGGTTTACAATTTCTCTGCTTGAGTCGCAGGGCCACCCTCTGGTATTGTAAGAATTTTGAACATGTACATGTTCGTAGCAGGCCCCTGGAACCCATCCCTAAAAACTGTATCTGATTTTATTAAAATGATAAAATACAAAATGTCTCCCATTTTACAGGGAATACTAAAAATGTATCTGTTTGCATGTGGTTGAAGCGTGTGTCTGCAGCTTGGGAATTTATGAAGAACGCAAATTAGTTGTTAATATTCATCTGCATTTCTCATTTTGCAGCAAAATGTTACACTTGATGCAATCCTACAGGTAAGAGTGTATTTTGTCAAGGCTTTTTCTTATATGCATATGTCTTATTCTCCAATAACCTAAATGCTAACGTGGCCAAATATTCTGTGTTAATGTCTAAATCCTTGGTGTTTGTTACTGCAGAACGCAACAAGTGATAATGCAGTTATACAACTCAGCGCTGTACAGGCAGCCAGGTTAGTAGCCGTCACAACACCCTATGAATTGACACCAGCTTTTTCTATATACAGGATCTTAAAGTTTGTATTATTTGTGTTTTGTCAGAAAATTGCTCTCCAGTGACAGAAACCCTCCCATTGATGACTTGATAAAGTCTGGGATCCTGCCTATTTTAGTCAAATGTCTGGAAAGGGATGACAAGTAAGTCACCTCTGAATGTGATTTATTATTATTATTGTTTTTTATCTGACATTACTGGAGAGGGTTTTTATGCTAACAGAAGGTTTGTGTGCACTCGGCTGTCTCCTGTGTCCACATGTAAGAGTGTGTGGAGGCATGCAGGGCAGCTGGCTGGTCCTCTCAGCTCAGGCCAAGTCAAATTTATCAACATTCCTGTCTCTTAGTTTCTCAATTCCCAGGACCCTGCTCTCACTGAGGGCAGACCGTGAATAGTTTAGTTAGAAGAACTTCAGAAGAAATTCTTGCGATCTCACTATGGTATCACGCAGTTCTTGAGGAAAAAAAATGTTTTTTGGCAGTAATGCTTGTATGTTTATTCATTAAGAGAAAATATTCCTATCTATAGAGCAGCTAGCTGATAAGAGATCCAGCACGCGCTGTTTTGCTTGCAGTTTACAGTGAAATGAATCTTTTGAAAATCAACATGGGTAGTACAGATTTACAAAAAATGTCTGCCTATAATCCTTCCTTTTTGATCATCTATTTAAAGAAAACAAAATGGCTTTGTGAAGGTGTCAATTGTTTTTGATTTTTATTTTTCTGTTTGACAGTCCCTCTCTTCAGTTTGAGGCAGCCTGGGCTCTGACCAACATTGCCTCTGGGACGTCAGCACAGACTCAGGCTGTGGTTAAATCCAGTAAGTTGACCCTTCTCCAGAGTCATCCCTCCACTTTTTGTTCATGCACTGTCAACAAATTGTAGTATTTATTTATTTATTTTTTTCATTTTCATTTGGTTTCAAAATAAAAGTGGACTTTGATCTAATTAAAACCGTCTGAATATGGGAACCATGAACGCTGTAGGCAGAAAACAGAAGTTTACTTTTCACCTTTGTGTTCATTTTGAAGACGGCTTTTTGTAAAGCTGCAAAATCTCGAGTGCACCAGTGTTTGCCAAATATTGTTTGAATTTTGAGCTCGTTAGAACCAGATTTTTCATGTCTGAACTGCGTAGTCAGGACTAACGAGAAGCTGACTGTCCTCTTCATAATGTAGGCGGGAAAATCTACACCTTGGACAGCGACCAAGGTGTAAACAGGTGTTTTATTTACATACATACACGTGTTACACACGGAATAAGTTTCGTATTCACATAGTGTTTATTTTTAGCTTATTGGTTAAAAAGTAGGAAATAACTGGCAACCCCAATAATTATTTCTTGATGTGTGCTTATATACAGTAAGTGTTCATTGTTATTTCTTAAACTCATCCAGAAAACACTTTAAATACATTACAAAATCAAAAACGTGGGTATCATAGTCAGGGTTTGAAAGGTCTGGAAAAGTATAAAATTTTACCTCTGTGATGGTTTTTAGTTGTAAGAGGAGGACCAGTAGATTATTTACTGATCATTTTGTCGATGCCTCTAGCTGGGATGTTGTTGTTGGTAGAAAGTTGTGGCTCAGTCATGGAGTCAGGTTTTATTTTGGTTTTGAATGTTCCCAGGAAGCAGCTGTATGTGTCACTGTTGTTACACAACCTGTCACCTGGGGCAGAAGTATTTGATTTGTTAATGTTTGCCTATCCAGATGCAGTGCCCTTGTTCCTGCGACTCCTACACTCTCCTCACCAGAACGTATGTGAACAGGCTGTTTGGGCTTTGGGAAACATTATCGGTGAGTGTCCCCCTCTGCAGGATGTGTGTATTTAAACCCCCTGGGAGCAACTATCCAGGGTGATTAAGATCTTTCCTGTTGCCTGCTCAGGTGATGGTCCACAGTGCAGGGATTATGTCATTTCACTGGGCGTGGTCAAGCCTCTGCTCTCCTTCATCAACCCATCAATCCCCATCACCTTCCTCCGCAATGTTACCTGGGTCATTGTTAACCTCTGCCGCAACAAGGATCCACCTCCACCCATGGAGACTGTGCAAGAGGTGGGCGTGTCTGAGTACATGCTGTTTTATGCTAGACTGATCCCAGTGTCAGCACGGGCTGTGTCACTGCATGTTCTGTTATCATGTCAGCATCACCACCTGTGACTTTTAACTCCTTTTTGTGACAATTAAAGTTTGATTTTTGACAGCTGCTTCCCTTCTTTTTGCCCTTTTGATTTTATCAGTTTGTTTCACCTCTCTCATCTTTACTCACACAGTTTTGTTTTCTTTGTCCGCAGATTTTACCTGCTCTCTGTGTGCTAATATATCACAGTGATATTAATGTAAGTATCAGACTGAAATGTGATCATTTAAGTCAGTGTTTCCTGATGTGTATGAATTGTGTGAAGGCAAATCTTTGCTTTTTGCCACATTCTTTTGAACATTACTAATGTGATTATTATGGCCTGTATCTTTAGATACTAGTAGACACAGTGTGGGCTCTGTCTTATCTGACGGACGGAGGCAACGAGCAGATCCAAATGGTCATTGATTCTGGCGTAGTTCCATTTCTTGTGCCTCTCCTCAGCCATCAGGAGGTGAAAGTTCAGGTAAGACCATTGTTGTTTTTTTTCTTCAGCTTATTTGTGCTTTTTGCATCAAATCAAACGCCGTGCCTTAATTAAGCCACAGAGTAATCTGAAATCGTTTGCTCTCTTGAATCGTGGAATTCCAGACGGCAGCTCTGAGGGCAGTCGGCAACATTGTGACGGGAACAGACGAGCAGACGCAGGTGGTTCTGAACTGTGACGTTCTCTCCCACTTCCCCAACCTGCTCACCCACCCTAAAGAGAAGATCAACAAGGTGCTGAAACCAAAGCTTCAGTGTGTGTTGGTTTTAGTCTTTGTGTTCCAATGCTTTACTTGTGATAAACTTAAATATAGCTTAGGCAATATGCATTCCTTCAAGGAATGCTGGGCCTTTAACAATTAAATTACAGATTACATGTAAAATTGTTTAAAATGTAGGTAGTATTAAATCCAGACATTACTGAAAGAATATTATTTGTGTGATATAAAGGTGTGAAGATTGTTTCAATGCTTGTGATTGTCCCGTTTGCAGGAAGCGGTCTGGTTCCTGTCCAACATCACAGCAGGGAACCAGCAGCAGGTCCAGGCTGTGATTGATGCCGGGTTAATTCCTATGATCATTCACCAACTGGCTAAGGTTTGTGCACGGTGGAGGGGCAGCGCTAAATATAAGCATTATATTCTCTATTCTTTAAAGTCACTTCTCCCCACACAGATGGTAGCAAATCAGCCTTTTAGAAAAAACATGTTGCTGTTAACTGTTTGCATTTAGAAATGGATGCTTTCTGTAATCGAACCAACAAATGAAACGGTCCCAAATGTGGGTTAGAGGTTCTGTGTTCCCTGACAATATGCTGTGGTTGTACATGTTAGTGACAGCCTGGCTCTCCACAGGGTGACTTTGGCACTCAGAAGGAGGCAGCATGGGCTATCAGTAACCTTACCATCAGTGGGAGAAAAGACCAGGTGAGTTGGGCTTTTGAATCACTCGTTTTTAGACATTTTGTATTTGTTTTTATCTAAATTAATGATTGAGATGGATATTTCATGTGCTTTACAACATTTTCTTTACCAAAGCAGTCATATTTAAGATCGCTCACGATTTCATTTGTCAATGTTTGCTCAAATTTGGCTTTTAAGTCATAATAAAACAGCAAGGCTAGTTGTTACTTTTATATAATTAAAAAGGATGTTTTCTAGACTTGTAACCATGTATTTGTGTTGGAATAAAGTATGAATGTGGTGTGTATGTATGGGTTTGTGTAGGTGGAGTTCTTGGTGGAGCAGAACGTCATCCCTCCGTTCTGTAACCTGCTGTCGGTGAAGGACTCCCAGGTGGTGCAGGTGGTTCTGGACGGCCTCAAGAATATTCTCATCATGGCTGGAGACGAAGCCAGTACTATCGCTGAAATCATAGAGGAGTGCGGAGGTTAGGATTTCTGTTTTTTTTTTTGCCATTTAGTAACTATTAAACAAGAATTTTTAGAACTTGAGTTGCTGCATTTAATTGTTTTAATCATTTCAATTTTGTCTTTTTAAGGTTTGGAGAAAATAGAAAATTTGCAGCAGCACGAGAATGAAGATATCTACAAACTAGCCTTTGAGATTATCGATCAGTACTTTTCTGGAGATGATGTAAGTTCGCCTCACATTTTCTGCTTTGCGTCGCCTCTGCATCCACATCCCGATGTGATAATTTTTCTTTTTTTTTTCAATCAACATTTGTTCTTCTCAGATTGACGAAGATCCCAGTTTGATCCCTGAAACCACTCAAGGAGGAACCTTCAACTTTGATCCAGCGCCCAACATGCAAGCAAAGGAATTTAATTTCTAAAAGCCCAGGATGTTTGGTTCCACCAGTTGCACGGGTACTCTGTAATCATCGCAGACATTCATCCATCTCGCCCAACAACCTGGCAAACCATCTACAGAAGGATTTCTCAACGCATCACTTCAAACATAGAAACTCGTCATTGAAGGGTTTTCTCCTGTCCACCTCTGCACTGTGGGGGGGTTTTGTGTTTTTGTTTTTTTCCCCCCTCCTTTTTTGTTTTCTTATTTTTAAATGTTTTTTCTTTTTTTTTTTTTTTTTGAGCAGAGCTACTCCTCTTAGGAGTCCTGGTTTTTCAACAGGCACCACAGCCATCTGGCAGCCTGCATGAGGAGGACTGTCCGTGCTGCCAGCGCTTCTAAATATCACTTAAAGGTAAAACCCGGAAGGAAGAAAAAGCCTTCTTGGCAAGATTTGATTTGCCAAATGCCGAGTCTTCACAAAGACAAAAGAAAACATAAGCACATTTTCAGACACACACACATTTATATATAGATATATATGTAAACACACTTTTTGACACTTAAGACTTGTGTGCATACTTCTGTTGGAAGCAGTCATATCGCATATGGGGAAGAAATACTGCTGTTTGTTTGTGGTTTATTTTTGTGCTTTCCCCTCCCCTGGGTTGTCTAATGGTGTATATTCACCTACACACACACACACACATCTGCACACACAGACCCTGAAATACAAGTTCCCACTTGGTCACACTCATTTTCCAATCACCCCATTTTAAGGAGTTATTTTCTAGAGCTAAGCCATGATTAACCACGGACACCCCCCCCCACACACACACACACCCCACCCCTCTGCCCTCCCAGGAGCGTTTTTGGGCAGGTATAGGGACACGGAAGGGCTATAAGGTAAAACAAACAAAAAAGAGTACTCCATGGGAAACTGACTAATGGGACTCCTTACTCGATGACGTCACTTTTTATGTTGAATTTTCAGACTGTTTTAAACAAAAAAAGATCATCAAAAATGTGAAGAAAATGCCATATGTTTTTGTTCAACACATAACTGCAAAATCTCCAAACTGCCTGCTTCTGATTCAGAAGAGAAACATCATCATCTTTTTTTTTTTTTTTTTTTAAATATTATTGGATGTGAATACCTGTCACATGGAGGGGGGGGAACAACTATCGGTAAAGGCACAGAGACTTTGAGAAGAGGAACACGTCAGTTGTAGCGTTCACCCCCCTTCCCTCGCTGTATATCGGTTTCTCTTGCGTTCACATCCTGCTATCAGGTGAACTGGTTTTTCAGTGCTCTCCTGTAATGTGAAAACTCAGAAGGGGGTGTTTAACAAAAAAAAAAGTCCAGAATTGCTCATCTGATCATAAGTTTAAATATTATTTTTAATCTCTCTTAGAACAAATATTAATTTCATGTTTCAGCTTCATCTGGTTGCGACGGTGGAGCCTCTTTTGTCGTTTCTCTTTTTTATTTTTTCTTTCAGTCTTATGCACACATTCGAGAGACGTAATGATGTCTGCTGCAGAATGGGACCTAAGCCCACTGAAGACTAGACTTGCTTAAGGAGTACAGGTCCTGGTTTTTACAATACTTAACTACTTTTTGATGAAGAGGTCACATGTCATCACTCGATTTGAATAATTGTAAAAACAGCGTAATGTGCATCTCTCCTTGCCGTTTAATGAATATATATATATATATATAAAAGCCTGTACAAAGCTGCTGCAGCTGACAGTCGATGTATGGATTACTGTCAAAGATGGCAGGAGGGGGGTTGTTTTGTTGAAGCAATATTTTCTTCTATTGTTTTTATTTTTGACTTGCCTATGTATTGTGATGACATGCTGATTAATCAGAATAGGCTGGGCTTATTATCGTTTTATTTTTATTTTTTTTCCCCCTCTTTGTTGTGATGACGGCTTTTTTTAAGAAATTTTTTTATATGTGCCGTCCCACGTTCCAGTTGGTGTTTGGATCTGGGTTGAAGGTGTTAAACTTTAATCCCGACCCCTAGCCCTGGTTTTTCAGACTTTATGATCCGCCGATTGGCTGCTAACTATTCAGAGGGGGTCAGAGCGGCGACGGGGGGCTTTAAATAATGGGTAGAGCTGTAATAAACACCCAAGGCTTGTTCTGTTTTTTTTTGTTTTGTTTTATTGTTTTTTTTTTTTTTTTTTAAAGGGGGGAGACTAGTTAATATTACTGAACAAAAACTATAGAGAGGGTGTACAGTCATGAACTAGCAGACTAGACCGAGCCACTTTAAAGATTTACAATTTTGTTGCCTTGTATCTGAATTGGATACAAGCTTATGTTTGCAAGATTTTTACTTGCTAATGACAAGTTGTTTTAAACTAAAATAAATAGGAGAAAAGCAACAGACAGCATTTTGGCCTCTGATTGTTTGTATCTTTTTATAAATTTTAGATTGAACTCCTCTCTTTAAGGTGGCTCATTGATGCTTTCAACTCCTGTGCATAATTAAAGTCAATAATGAGTTGAAAAGAAATGATTGTGCCTTTTTGTTGTTGTTGTTGTCCATTTCATTTGAATTAAAACTGAGGTTTACAGAATTTAAAAAGAGAAAAACACAAAAAAAAAATCAGCAAGCGGGAGATGTGACTGCAGTAATTCGCCCCGGAGAATCGGTCGGGGCTGCGTTCTGATCTCACTCACTGAACTTTGTGAAACTCTGCTCCTTCCCCTCATCTCTCCCTCCTCGACACCAGGAAGCACAAACTGCCATCGTTTCCGTTAAACCATTCTGGTATCTCGCCTTCAGGACATCGTCTGTGTTTCTGATCTCTAACCAAAAGAAAACCTGCTGGTTTGGCCGTTGGACGTCGACACGAGTTCACGTGGGAAGCAGGGACGATTTCAGTCTTTTCAAGAAAACAGATCAATACCACCCCTCCCCTTCCCTCTTCACTATCTAGGTCATAATGGGCCATAAGGAATGATTAACGTAACCTCCAGACTTTAAATGGGGCTTTCCTGTGGAGTATGTTCAAACGAAATACAGTTTTTGATTAGAAACCTCTGAGAGGAAGATTAAAGGCCTAGTATTCCTCGCCGCCTTTTGTGCCAGACATTTAAACGAAGGTCATCTTAAGATGAAAATGGATGGAATTAATCGTTTTGGTCAAACCTTGTAAAGGCTCATGTGACGTTGCAAGATCTGTTAGCACTCGGAGTATGCGTTGAGGATGACTCTCCACTACTACCACATCATAATGCGCTCCATTATCTGTGAAACTGACTGAGTTATACCCTCTTTTTTTTTTGTGTTGGCAAAGGTCAGTCAGCTGTGGCAGCCATCTTGAATGGGGTTGACTCTGCTTTCTGAGTTTCATTAAAAATCTTTCCAGTTCTTTGAGATATGAATATTTAGGTGATTAATCCCGCTAAGGTTCAATCTAGATTCCCATACTTGCTGTCTAATGTTTTTGAGGGGGGATCATTCACTACCAAAGCACAGCATAAATTGAAATTAAATAGGTTTTTATTAATCTACAAAGAGAAATTTTGGTTTTACGGTGTAAATGATGGGTTTTGTAACAACTAACATTAAAGACTGATTAAAGATCCACTGGCCAAGTGTTTAAGTGTGCCATAGATGGCTGTGAATGCATCAGAGGGCTTTCTTTGTATCCCAGCCAACTGCTCTACTGATGACGTTACATTCACCAGGTGACACAGCTGATCTAGTAAACACGGGCACCCTACAGTTTAGTATCTTTGGGTGCATCGACACTCCTCTTCCATCACATGTCCGACATTACAACATCTGTTAGGAAACACTGCGGTTCCTCCTGTTTCACTGCTGTTTTTTGTTTAAAAACTGAGTACAGAGTTGTTGGTACCTGGAGTTTGTTTCTGCAGCTGTGTCTTAATGAAACATTTAATTCTCTCTGTTCTCGCATTGTCCTTTCAGTTCTCCAAGCTTGTTCACTATTCTTGCCAGGAATGGGGGAGGATGACTCGCTGTGGTGACCCCTGAAAAGGGAACAGCCGAAAGAAAAAGTAGTCCCCGATCAAGGGAAGGAGTGGTTTAAAGTTCTTTCTTATTAGTTTGCTGTTTAATTTGTCCAGATGCACAATCAAATACACAAAGTGTTTGTTCTCTGCCAACTCAAATCTCCATACATTTTTCAAGTAGTATTTTTGACTGACAGGCCTAGCTACATTTTGTCTTGTACAGTTTAACCTTTTGCGTGAGCGGAATAATGTGAAACCACAAACTTTGTTGATTCAAAGTATTTCCAGTAACGTAAAAATAAACATCAAATAAGAAAGCTAAGGAAAAAAAAATTATATGTTTAAATTTAGTAGAAGTTTAATACTCTGACCTTATTTTTGTCTGGTTCAGCTTGGAGTACTGGGGGATCCGAGAAATAATAAACACAAAATTGCTTTAAATTTTTATTTATTTAATAAACCTTTTTATAAAAAGTTGGTTAAATTGCCCTTTAGCGACCCAGATTATGACTTGTTTGGTTGGGAGTCACGTGACACGGTTTCCCCTCGCTCCTCTTCCGGAAACAAACGTCAGCGGGTCCGCTCCTTTACCGGTCTGCCGTGGCAAAGTCCGGCTCAAAGTGCTTAAACGCGCCAAGGAAGGAGTTTCCGGGTGAGAGGAGGTGCACCTATATCTCACAAAAGGGCCTGTCGGAGCGTTAAAGTTTACTGCGTCAAAGAGTTGGAAATCATTCGTCCTTTAACGCTTTAGCAAGAATTTATCACAACAGCTCCGCCCACTCAGTGCGCCTGCGTGTAAATGGTGCGTACCCAGGCGGTAGTTTAGTGCAGCAGCTTGAGCAGAGAAAGTAAAAGCATTTTGTCCGTCTGCCATGGTGAAACAACCAGAGGGGACAACATCTTCGGGAACGAACTCGTCTCGCAGGTGAGTCTAAACGAAGCGTTCAGTTATCTTTCAGGCTAAATAGTTTAACCGTGTTTAGTTAAAAATAAATAAATTAAATAGCGCAGAGTCCTTTCCAAAAGGATTCGTCTAGTCGCAGCTTCGCTCTGTTCGGCTGAATTGTCTCAGCGGGACAGTTGAGCTGAATAATGTGTTTGTAACAAAGCAAACATTAACCAGCAAGCCAGGTGCTTTCAGGTTACTGTAACAGCGCGTGTTTACACACACACACACACACACACAGGGGAAGCTGAGTAGCTACTTTACTACACTTTAAGCTCCTCAAATTCAGTTTTTTAGTCCTTCGAGGTTTCTTAGCTGTTTCTTCCATATTAGATTTAGTCAGGTGGCTGCAGTACGACTCGTTTTAAATGAGGTTTATATAGGAATTTACTATAACTTTTTAAAGTACACGTCACAGTAGGGAGAGGATTTAGACTCCAGACTTAAACTTCCTTTTGATACAAGAGTGTATATTTTTCATAAACAAAAAACAAGTAATATACAATGTTGCTATATTGACATTTTTATGTACAGCACTGTGCAAAAGATTCATGTATTTGACTGAAAGTCACCATATGAAGACTAATGTTTTTACATTTTAATGTGTTTATTTCTTTTCCTCACAGCAGTGGCTGCAGCTCTGGCAACATTTCCCATCTTTGTCCTCCCCTGCCCTTGTCCCCTGTGCCCTGACCTGACTTCGAGGCCCTGCTGTCCTCATCACAGACCGTCAGTGATCACATCATGGTGGACGTGACCAAATGGCCAATCTTCAGCCTGATGGGGCCCGAGGAGCTCTCCTCGATAAGGAAGGCCTGCGTGTTCGGTTCGTCTGCAAACGAGGCCATTTACATCACCAATGATGATGAGGTGAGAGGTCAGAGGGAACAAATGGATTAGTTATAGAAGAGGTGATGTCATCTTTTTTAGTGCTACTTTAGGAAGTAAGTCAGTGCATGCTGTCTAACTTAAAGACCTGCAGATGTTAAATTATGTTTTTATGTTTATGTTTATTCTACCTTTTTTTTTAATGGGTTTCCTAATTGTTTTACATTCAGCTCTCGTGTAGTTTATATCACAAAAATTTTATTTTAGCAAGAGATGATAAACATCCTAAAGGTGAGCAATCCAACACAGGGGATTTTCTTTACATTATGTCCTACATTAACATCAGTGTTGTGTCCTCAGCGGTGGAGGTGCTTAAAGCTGCACTTATCACTGTTTCTAACTACTGAGCTGAGTTGAAGAGCAAGTGTATTTCCTTAGTGAGATGCAGAGACAAACATTTAGCCAAGAAAAGGAAAGTATTAAGTATTTTGGTCAAAAATAAATGCAAAGTGTGTATTTTAGAGCTGGATGCTGATAAGTTCTTAATTCTGAAAACAGGAGACAAAACCTAAATCTGGATGCTTATCTTGTTTTTACCAAGATAAATCATTGATTTGGTGACAAAAAAAATATTAAAATGCGATAATAAAATAAAGCTTTTCATGATGACAAACCAATGAATTAATATTGTCTTTGATTTCTATATGATAATGTTACAAAGCGGGAGGCAGACTTGAACATTGTTTTGTTAAAACGTCCTTGTTGCTCCTGTCACCTCCTCAAGTAAAGGCTGCCCCGTGTGTTAGGTTTCTTGGAGGGGGTGTGTCAGCTGACTTGCCCCTTTGTCAGAGTTGCCAACTTGTGTTGACGTTTGTGTGACTGTAGTATGACCTGTAACCTACTCGGCTCGCTGGTTCTGCCTCTGGTTGGCCCTCCTTGTCACTGATTCACATGAAGTTTCCTCTCTCTCGCACTCAGGTGTTTGTATTTGGGCTGAACTGCAGTAACTGCCTGGGAACGGGGGACAGCCAGAGCACGATCGTGCCGAAGAAGCTGGACGTCCTGAGCGGCAGGAACGTGGTGAGCCTGAGCTACGGTAGTGGACCCCACATCCTGCTGGCCACAGAGGGTAACTTCACTGCTTTTCTCCAGAGCCGAACTAGAAAGTGCAGCAGAGTGACCAGTTACAGTGGGTTTTTTGATTGTTGTTGTTTTTTTTCAGATGGTGAGCTATTCGCCTGGGGGCATAACGGCTATAGCCAACTTGGAAACGGGACGACCAATCAGGGGGTGGCTCCCGTGATCATGTCTGCCAACCTGCTCACTAAGAAGGTCACCCAGGTGGCCTGTGGCTCTCACCACTCCATGGCTCTGACAGACTCAGGAGAGGTAAGTGTTTGGGGATAAATAAAGATAGAGCCTTCTTTTTCCTGCTGTCACGGTGACTCAGCTTTGTTTAGAGGCAGTGCCCAGTCATGCAGAGTCCAACAAAATCTGAAGTCCAGTCACAGCTGCAGTTGATCTGCTTTGAGCTGAAAACCTGGAAAATGGGCTCAACAATAAGGCATCTATTGTGCTTCAAACTGATCCACAGCAAAGCTGCATTCCAGCTAATATTAGGCTAGCCCACATTTTCCAATTCCAGGCTTTTAAAGAAAAACTAATGCTGGTTTCATAAACAGATTTTATGAAGGAGGATCAAAACTGATGTGAGATGGCTGAGGCAGAAAAGTGGAAATAAGAGGCTGAAGCCTGAAAAGTACAAGTTTCTGTAAAGGTACTATCTTCTGACCTGGATGGGTTTTGGCCTAAAACAGTTTGGAGGCAGTTTATTTAGTTATGTGCACCTTGTGGTAGAAATGGTTTGAGTCAGAGGCTAAAGGTGATCCTAATGTCACCATGATGGTTTAACTTCACACTAATAAAATTCTCTTTTCTGCTAATTCTCATGAACACAACAGCTGGAAACTTGATTCCTTTAAAGCATAAATAATGCAGACTTTGTGCACATAAATGAATGCTTGTAGTAAAAGTAGCAAATCCAGTAAACTGCCTAAAGAGGTGAAATTTACACAGAAACGTATGAGCAAGAATGAGTAAGATTCCCTGACTTAACTTTGAAGAGTTGAATACAAATCCTTTCCTTAAAGTTCAAATGATCTCCTGCTTTTCAAAGAGGTTTTGAGACATTTTGTCGTCTTGTCCGGCAGGTGTTTGCGTGGGGCTACAACAACTGCGGACAGGTGGGCTCCGGCTCCACGGCGAACCAGCCCACGCCTCGCCGAGTGTCCAGCTGCCTGCAGAACAAGATGGCTGTCGGAATCGTCTGCGGTCAGACCTCGTCTCTGGCTTTGGTGGACAATGGAGAGGTGATTTTAATTAGTCTCTTTTCAAAGTTAAGACAGAGCTACATGAACCGTGTTTCCTTGCCCTGCCCGCCTGACCTCTCGCGCTCTTTTCGTGTCTCTGCAGGTGTACGGCTGGGGCTATAATGGGAACGGGCAGCTGGGGCTCGGAAACAACGGGAACCAGCTCACACCATGTCGACTGGTAGCTCTGCAAGGTGTTTGTGTGCAGCAGGTGAGGGATTACACACTTGAACGAACCTCTCTGTAAATACAGGGTGTATGAGTGTTACTTATGAAAACATATTTACTTAACACTGAGTTAGTCGGTTGTTTTGATGACTATTAAAATTCTAATGGATTCAGTATTTTTAGGGGTTAATTTATTCTAACTATTTATTTAAATCAGGATCACTTTATGTTGAGAAATAATGGCGTTGTAGCTGTTTTGGTCAAACGTTGGAAAAAACAAACGTTATGCACAACTTCACCCATTCTGTTAGCCCTCAAAATGTGTGTTAGGGATGACTCTTAGCTATTACCACACCAATATCCCTAAAACTGACAGTTATAGCTATTTTTCTGTTGGCTAAGGTCGATTAGCTAAGGCAGCCATCTTGAATCAGGTTGACTCTAAATGTTAATCAGCTGTAGATGTACTTCCAGTGGTTACTTTCTGAAGGTTTCAATAAAATCTGTCTACTGGTTCATGAAGTATTTTGCTAACAGACAAACAAACATTTACAAAGTCAAAAATATTATTGCCTGCCTTTTAGTGACAGCTGATGAACGTATTCACTGTTTTGCCTTTTAGGAACAGTAGTACAAATATAGTGTAGAAGTTGGATTTGTTTTGTTCTTGCAGATTGTCTCGGGCTACGCCCACTCTCTGGCGCTGACAGATGAGGGGCTGCTTTACGCCTGGGGTGCCAACACTTACGGACAACTGGGCACCGGTAACAAGAGCAACCAGCTGAGCCCGGTTCAGATCATGGCTGAGAAAGAGAGGTGAGAGAGTCTCACAGGACTGGGATTCCGGCCCGTCGCTGCGGCGCCACCGACTCACTACTCCTCTTCTTCTTCTCCTCCGTCTTTAACAGAATCGTAGAGGTCGCTGCCTGTCACTCCACGCACACGTCGGCTGCCAAGACCCAGAGCGGGCAGGTGTACATGTGGGGCCAGTGCAGGGGCCAGTCCATAGTGCTGCCCCACCTCACGCACTTCAGCTGCACAGACGATGTGTTTGCGTGCTTCGCCACGCCCTCAGTCATGTGGCGACTTCTTTCCACGGGTAAGAGACGAAGCCTGTGTCTCAGTCGGGATGGTTATTTCTTCTTATGTTTCAGTGTGAAAAGCATAAAACTGGGTGTATGTAATCAGAAACTAGAACTGTTTTTAAATCAGTAATGTCGTCAGATATTTTAAAGGTTGTTTTACTAAGTTGTAGAAGTAGGCTGGGAGCTCACCTCATAGGGTTTGTTATATTTAGTGTTTCTCATCTGTAAATTTATATATATATATATGAGATTTTTGTGGTGGTAGTTACTATAAGGACATGTGATGGTCTTTCACCGTTAAAGCAATGGTTCAGATGTTTTGAAGGTGGTTTCTAAAGAAAGGTTATGAACAATAAGTATCTTACCTGTTGTGGATAGCTTTTTGAATGACCTCAGTTTATAGAAATAGTTTAATTCTGACTGGGTTGACAAGCTAATGGTTAGTTTGAGTAAGGCCAAAACTAGAGAGAGACCTTCATTCTCAAAACTCCAGTCAGTTTTTGTTATATGGTGATGAAATTCTATGGTTATTTATAAGCGCAGATAGAAAATGGTATTCTCATAAACTGCTGCAACATTTTTTGAGACTGGAGTCGTTTTAAACCGACAGCAATCCACTTGGGTTATGGTTCCTTCATGCTAACCATTAGCTTGTCAATCTGGTCAGAACTGAACATTTCCTCCAAACTCAGATTATTGTTAGAGCTATCTACAACAGGTAAGATATCAATTGTTTAATAATCTCTTCACAGAAAAGGTTTGAACTATTGCTTTGAGAATGCCTGACCGGCCAGCATGCAGGGCACACTCAGTGACCCTGAAGCCAAAGCTGATAAACTGAACAGATTCATATATCCTGCAGCATATGACCGTTTTGTTGTGGAAATGATTTCCCCCACAGCCGGGTGATGAACTGCAGGCTTACATGCAGACAAAATGCAGACCTGCTATTCAGTGGTTGCTAATTTTGGATTTAAATGATCTTTTATTTTGAACGTGTGTGCACTTTAATTTGACACTTTAGTTAGTACCTATATGGTTTTGTGTAAAGAACTCTGAAGGTTTTAGTAAAGCCTCCTCAGAAAAACATGAGGAACCAGTGCCTCTGTTGTAATAACTGTGAGGAAGAATAGAAAATTTCATCCAGTCTTTTTGTTTCTGTTTGATGTGTGTGTGTGTTGTCTCCCTCCAGAGCACGATGACTTCTTGACTGTGGCTCAGTCTCTGAAGAGGGAGTTTGACAACCCCGAGACAGCTGACCTCAAGTTCTGCGTTGATGGCAAATACATCTATGTCCACAAAGCAGTTCTCAAGATCAGGTCAGCGTTTCACCTCCCAGATGTTCAACTGATCCTAAAAAGTAAAGCTCATGTGTAAATATAACATCTGTGCCACACAGGTGCGAACACTTCAGATCAATGTTCCAGTCCCACTGGAACGAAGACATGAAGGAAGTGATTGAAATCGACCAGTTCTCTTACCCGGTCTACCGCTCCTTCCTCGAGTTCCTCTACACAGATAACGTGGAGCTGCCGCCTGAGGATGCTATCGGTCAGACACACACACACACACACACACAGCGTATTATTTGCGTAATGACGAGGCACTCATCCTGTCTGCCTGTGGGACCTCAGGGCTGCTGGATCTGGCCACGTCGTACTGCGAGAACCGGCTGAAGCGTCTGTGTCAACACATCATCAAGAGAGGAATCACAGTGGAGAACGCCTTCTCTCTGCTGTCTGCTGCCGTGCGCTACGATGCAGAGGTCAGTCCTCGCTCTCAGTCGACCCTCTCTGAACACTTTCTGTGCACATCTCATACGGTAGAAGAAAGCGTGATCCAGGGGGAAGTGCAAACCAAGCAAATATTTGTCTTGTGGGTGGTTTGTTACAAATATAATCTGTGAACTCCCAGATATTCACAGCCCGAGTCACTGCGCAATTAAAGGTGCCCTCTTAAGTCACACATAAACGCAACATTCTGTCCTATTTTATTGGTCCAGAGTTGTGTTACTGCTCATCAGTTCAGTACTTTAATCAGGGTTTTCTCGTTTTTAAAAAGTTTCAGCCGGAAAATAAATAAATGAATAAAATTTCACAAAAATAACTGTCATTTATTCTGTCACTCCTGCTGTTTTTAAGTTACCACGCAGCAGCAGCTCTAACAAAATTAAGGCTAAATGTTAATGGTGTGCTGCTAAATTTAGTCTGAATATTTGAGCTCACAGAAAGACACTGATCTGAACTTCAGATTTTTATGAAATAAATAAAATTGCTGTTTCATTCTTTACTTAATAAAATAATCAACTGACCTTCTATAAGAAAAGCTTCATCTTGAACAGAAGATGAAGTACTCTACTTAAAGTACATTTGATGGAGTTTCCACATAATGCAACATGAAGCTCTTTTGCTGGTAAACTGATAAGCTTCTGTTGGTACTTTCTACAGGTCTTCATCAGCAGTGGTAAAATTTATTAATATATATCATTAGGTTGTCAAAATAAAACAGTGTTGGGTGTATTTCCCCCTAAAGTAAGAGCAATCTGTCTTCAATGTCCCGGAGAACCTTTGGTCTTAATGAGGCTCTCTAGGTTATTTCTTCCCCTCTTCATCATTCAGGACTTGGAAGAGTTCTGCTTCAAGTTCTGCGTAAACCACCTGACCGAGGTGACCCAGACCGCTGCTTTCTGGCAGACCGATGGCAATCTGCTCAAAGACTTCATCTGTCGAGCCAGTCGCTGTGGAGCCTTCAAAAACTAAAAGCTGGACTAAAGGAAACGATGGGAGCAGACGCAGAGGATGCTGCAGGACTGTAAATCCATCATCGCCTCCAGTCGACAGCAGAAACCTCCACTGACACACGTCGGCACAGTGGAAACCTCTCCGTCACTGACAGGTTTGGGTTTGAGTTTAATGCGTATGAGAGCATTCATAATCTGCATACTGAATTTGTGCTGACAGCAGAAGTGTTATATGGTGCAGCTGTTTCTCTCAGTGCCTTCAGGTATTACTTTTTCCTCTATTTTAAGTGAACAGAAACAGATTTGCACTTGTCCGCTACATTATTTTGCTGCTCTCTGGTTTAAGAGTTTCAGGTTGAAAATGAGCATTTTTTTGCACTTGTAGATGTCAGGACAATACTGGGATCTGCAGATCATAAATCCTGCAGCATCCAGTGCTACGTTACGTCTATTTAGGTCAACTTCAAGTCAGTCAGCAGTTAGTGATGGTTTCTGATGCTTGTTTTCTGTCTCAGTGGTAAGATGAGCCAAAGATGGGACTTTACAAGTGAGAATCAGAAGTCAGGTTCAGTCTTAAATTTGTGGATTTTATAGGTTAAATTGTGTTTATTAGGAGCTATTTGTATTTAAATCTGTACTTTGTCTACTTTTATCAAAGGTTATGGGCATTTGATTGTTTTAGACAAGCAGCTAAATTAAAGACTTTTGCTTTTACCGTATGTGCTCAAGGATTCTTCCCTTTTACATGACGTCATCTGGGAACATTTCAGTGTTATGAGTTTTAGTTTTCGGTTTTCTCTGCACTACAGCTGAGTATCCTGAAGACTATATTTTTATGCTGAACTCTGAAAGACACTGAATGTTATGATGTGCCAAGTTACGTTTGTTTGACCTCAAAGAAATAAAAATTTAGTAGTCTTTTAAATAAAGAAGTGTCTAAGTTTTTTTTTATAGTGTAATGTAGATGTTTATGAAATAGTGTTCACATGAAATGATTGAAATTTAAAAATGGCAGCAATCCAATTTGGTTTTGACACCGCTCGGACTAGCCGTGAACTTAATTCTGATCATAATTAAACGATTCCTCCAAACTAAAGTCATTCACAGAGCTATCTACAACAGGTAAGATATTTATTCATATCCTTTCTGCAAAACACAACTTTAAAAGATCTGAACTATCATTTTAACAATAAAGTGCAGAAAGCATGCTTTAAAAACAGTATAAATGTTTAAGGACCTTAATATCTTTCAAAAATATTGAATAAGGCATACTTCACTTCCATATGAATGTTTATCAATTTTCTTAAGAAAACATGTCAAAAATCATTCCTAACCAGGACTATAGGAGTGCCTCCTCTGGTACTAATGAAAAACACAAGTTCATGTATACTACCTTGTAAAAACTCAATGATCTAGTTGTTCATTCATAAAAAAAGAGTTCTATGAAACCATTTTTAAACACAGCTCAACAGTTTTTAGCTCGAACAACAAATCTACAATAAAACATGTTTTACAAACTTTAAATGCAAAGAATCTTGGTTTGGCTCTTAAGATCAAACATGTTCAGTAATGTTTTTAGTGGGTCTTTTACTTTTTGTTAACCCCTGTTTAGGACTGATACATTTCTACCAGTCTTAACTATTGTCACAATGCATTCTATAATGTCAAAACAAACTAATCGTACTAAAAAGTACAAATACCTTATATTAAACTGGGTTGAACAGGTAAAAAAAAAAAAAAAAAGAGGACCTCTACACTGATCTGTTTTTATTCCACGGGCATTTTCCTCAGGGCAGAGACGATGTCCTTCATAGCTGCCGCTTCCTTCTGCAGCTCCACTTGTTTCCTTTGCAGCTCTGCAACCACAGTTATTTAAATTCAGAAAAAAATATGTGGTTAAGCAAGCACCGTTAAGCAAGTAAGGCGTAATATACGAAGGGCACACAGTAGATATTTGGGTTCCTACTGTCCGCTATTACACACAAAAAATGTGAGTATGTTGGAATTTAATTTGATTACACTAAAACAAAGCTAAAGATGTGAATGTGGTGTTGGGCCACTAGTGCCTTACAGCATGGTGTTACACTAATATGCCTCATCTGTTTGGAAATCCATTTGAATATACAAGATGTTAATAAGAAAGGCAAACAATGTTCCCACATCAAACAGTAAAACCTTCAGAAAAACAAGCTTCTTACGGTAAAAAGAGGTCTTCAATTTAATTAAATGGCAACTGAATAGTTCAGAAACAAAAGAACCGACTCTTTAGGTCGGACCTGGTTCCATATGAGGAAGCTGCAGAGATTCTTTGTAGTGTCTGCCTTTTTTCTACCCACTCATCATAGAGCCCGTTCACTTTCATTAGTTTAATCTGCAGCCAGAGTTACAGCATCCTGTCACTTTAAACGCCTCCTCCCTTTTCTGTGTACTCTGAGTAGTGGTAGAGCTTCACACTGCAGGGAGTTTATCCAAAACAAATCAAGGAGTTATTTTTGTTTTTTTGCAAATTGATGTTTAAACTTTCCAGACTACTTTTAAAAGCTCTGTAGTTTTAACAACAGTAGGTTGCAAACCGGATTTCTGAGCACACGATCCTAAAGTTGTTATTAAAGTTCCTGAAAATGTTCTTTTGTTTTGTTTTTTGATTTTTAGACAAGCTGCAAATACTTTCATGTATCCAGTTGAAAACAGCATCAGTAAAACTTACTGAGGAGTGTTCGCAAACCGGTGGAATAAAGAAACTTTCCGAAAACAAACAAATAAAATTCATGTTTTTACAGAGCTGCTCTGACTTCATGTCCAAGTTGAAGCACAGATTAATTCGCTCTGAACATTGGGCAGACTGGACACTACACTGGCTCTGAATTTTTAAACATGGTGCTCATGGGAATTCAGAAATCTATGCTTTACCCTCTGTGTTCATCTGTGAGGGTCTGCCAGGTGTTCCTGCGGTTAGCTACGCAGAATGTGTGCATCAACTACAGATGCACATAATGAAACCCAATGAAAACACGATACCGAAGAAAACCAAGAGTACAACTACGAGCAGAAACAAAACACACCAACCTTCCTGATGCCTGGACACAAACTCAGCAAGTTTTCCAGAAGCCGTCATTACACAGAGTGCACGGTCATAATCTGTGGAAAAAAGGCATGTTTATGTTGCACTAGTACCCATGTAAATTAGGTGACAGAGCTCGAACTCAGTTTCTTATCTTTCCTTACCATCCTGACTGGCTCGATCAGCCAGGATTCTGCTGGAGATCTCGTTTATTTCTTTAATAAAGTCAGAGAAAATGGTCTGCGTACAACTGGCTGCGTTGCAGTTTCTCCAGAAACTGGCCGAGTCGATGTTGGGCGCTGGGTCTGAGGAGGGTGCTTGTGGATGGAAGGGGGGTTGGTCTGAGACGGGGGTTTGGGGAGGGGAAGGTGATGGGTGTGAAGGGGGTGCTTGTTGAGGGGAAAGAGGCTGGTCTGGGACAGATGCTTGGGGAAGGGGAGGGGATGGGGAGGACGGAAAAATCACAGTGACGGGTTCACACACAGCCACAATCATAGATGAGCTGGTGTGTGGCGTTGACGATTCAGCGCGCTCTGGAGAGGGAGGAGGCTCTGTGAGGCTTTGCTCCGGGACCGAAGGTTCAGTGGTGTGTTCCTCGGGTCTGTGGACGGGACTCTGCTCAGGACTGAAGTCTGAGAATAGAGACAGATCCACTAAGTTTGATAATACAATGTTTGAGTAACCTAAATCCCACAAGCTGATCTGCTTATGCTTTACGCTGAGTTGCCTGTAAAATTACTGGCAACTCAGACAATCAGGTTAGATTGCCTTTAGAAATCAATACTAATGTCATTTTGTATAAATGACAATTTTTGGAACATAATCAGTGATAAAAAGGCTATCAAATAATGAAATAATAAAAAAAGGAAATGCAACATGTGTTGTGAACAACTAATGTTGCTCTTCAATTAACTTTTTTTATTGATAACATCAGCCACTTCAATTATTTTAATACCAAACTTCAACTTTCTCCAAACGTTTGTTACTTTTTAACTTTTTTATTACTCTGGAATGAAGTTAGAACTGAAGACTGCAAATTACTGGTATCCGTTTGTTCAAACAAACGCTTACATCACTCATTTTTCACTTCAAAAAAATCAAAAAAAGCTTGTTTCATCCTGAAACAGTGCCTAAAGTTTGCCCTAAAACTGTCTATATGCAGTCGTACTGGCCAACCCTGGAGAAACACACGGGGCAGCCATGTTTCAGGCTTGTGTGTCAGCAGGCAGGAGGAAACCCCTCCATCATTAATGTTTCTAATATAACTACAAACTGAGCAGAGAAGAGCCCACCTTCAACTTCCCTCTTGATCGTCTGCACCTCTTTCTCGACCGAATCAACTGCTGAGTGTTCCGTTCGAGTCGAGGCTTCGACACCCGACTGGAAGCTGACGTGGTTCGGGACAGGACGCAGCAAACTCTCTGACTCGGCATCCTGAGAGGAAGCGACACATATCATGTCACACCACCATATACACATCCCAATATATGTGCAAATCTAATAGAAAACAGGCGTTCTCAGATGAGTAAAGGAAAAGTTAAGTAGATTTAAAGTGAATCTGAGAACTCACTGAGGAAAGGGTTACGTTGTCTTCATCGTTTACATCTGTGGTCTCAATCTCCACTTGATTTCCTGCATGCAGACAGTAAGATCTGAAAATTAAAACCAATTTCTGCATCAAGTTTTAGCTGTTGTACACAGAAAGTCCTAAAGCTGCTTACCTACTGGGGGTCCAGAGGGTCTTTCTGAATCTTTGCTGTGAAGAAAAAACACCATCAGATCGATACTGGCTGCCAAAATTCCCAATTTACAAGGAAATGGTTAAGAATGCGACATGTGATACCTGTCGAACTGAGGTTCAGAGGACTGGTGGGTGTAGGAAATCAACTGCAACGACGAGGGAAAGAAATTATTAAATAAATTCCATTTCTAGAAATTTTAAGAGTCTTAAAGGAAAATCAAACATCGGACCCACTTGGTGCTGTAACAGAAAGTTTCCACTTTCATCTAAATCTGATTCTAAAGGGGGTATAAGGTCCTCTACACCTGCAAAACAAAAAACAAAACGAAGAACACGCATCAGTGTGGAAATCCCAGAAATAAAGCCTTGATCACTGAGGTTTGTGTTTGTGAGAAGGTTTAACCTGACTCTAAAGAATCATCAGATGTGATCCTGTTCCGTTTTTTAGTTTTCTTGTTAGAACTCTCCTCGTCTTTCCTGTGACACAATGATCAGACGACAGAAGAAACGCAAACACAATCTACTTAATCTGAAGAAAAATAAATAAATGAAACAGCTTAAATATATAAGATATAAACACATCAACAGACACTACAGCATATCAAATATTAAAACTGAAAAATTGATGATTAATTAAAAACAAATATATCTATTTAAACTCAATTTAAGCCACTAAAATAATATTTAAAGTTTGGTTAGAGTTACGGTGCAGCACTGTTTTACTAAAAGAAGTGATTTTTATTCTGAAAAACTCATGAGTAGCAGCCTATTTCCTGAATATACTGTATGGTTTGGCGTTTATAGTGCTTAGGAAGGAAATTAAAGACCTAACATTCCTTGAACATTTCTTTAAGGAATGCATATCGCCCGCCGTGTTTTAAACTAAGATCATCTACGCTGAAAAGGAACAAAGTTATAACCGTTTTGGTCCAACCTTGTAAACGACTTAAAGTGTGATTTTATGTGATCAGTTAGTCCTTATTGAATGTGCCGAGGATGACTCTCAGCTACCACCATGCCACATTTTAGCTCAGTGTCTGTAACGCTGACTGAGTTGGCTCAAGTCGATTAGCTGCGGCGGCCATCTTGAACCGCGTTGCCTCCAAAAGTTATGATGTGAACGATCACTTTCTGAGGGGTTCATTAAAATCCATCCAGTGGTTCATGAGATATTTTGCTAACAGGCAAAGACATTACTGGTAACTTTAAGTGAAGTATTTCTAATATGCAGTGATTTCTCTAGATTCTTTGAATCTTTTAATAAGAATTTAAACTGTAGATGAAGAAATGT
>JAOXNZ010000188.1:16477153-16496636 GCA_028566095.1 Kryptolebias brasiliensis | reverse complement strand
CTACCCGATGATTACTTTGTGAAAGTTTCATTAAAATCCGTTCAGTGATCCATGAGATTGCTTGCTAATGACAAACAAACACACGCACAGGCAAAAACATTATTGCTCTGCCTTCGTTGGCGGTTGATAAAAAGGACCACAAATCTGGCTCAGGCTGCAGCCTGTAACATCATAAATGAGAAGATTACAGATGTACATTATATTAGCAAAAAAAGGAAGACAACAAAAATGCAACTTGGGGATTTTAAGAATTTTACATAATCCCCATTGGGTGATGCAGTTATTTTTGCCACAGTGTTGCAGCAGAAAATGTCTGCTGTAAAGATGGAGAGCACAACATTTATACAGCCACAGTTACTTATCAGCACAAAAAACACCAGCCTTCATCAGGCCCAGAGAGATGAGACCACATCAGAATGTGTTTTCTACAGAAATACTCAGAAGCACAAAGTAAAAACATCACCAGAATCTTATTTTACAGCGTCATATACCACATAAAAAACACAGCTGACAGCCAGAAAATACAAATATTAGCAACTAACTGCAGGAGGAAGAAGCAAATATTTACAGAATCCACAGTTACATAATAATGCATGAGTCTGTATGTTTGCACATATAAAACCACATACAGGGGCAGCTGAGGGTCAGGTGATGGAGCGATCATTCATTAGTCAGCAGGGTGGTTGTTTACAGTCCAACTTGTTGGACAAGACACTGAACCACATGTTCACTGGGGTGTGAGTATGATAAGTAAAAGGGCTGCATGTAAAAAAAAAATAAGATGCTCAAAATTATAAGTGTAATCACATAAGAGAGAATGAGGAACATATTTTAAATGCTTTTTAAAGGGCAGCCAGGGTTAAAACTGTTATGTAATTAGAGACTCAGTGTTCCTTGAAGAAATGCATATTGTCAGATGCTTTTTATGCCAGAGATTTAAACAAAGATTATCTTATGATGAAAATGAACCGCGTTATAGCTGTTTTGGTCAAACCATGTATTTGACTTTATGTGCAATCTCACATAACATTGTGAGATCCTCTAAGATCTGTTAGAGCTCAAACTACGTGTTGAGAATGATTCTCAGGTATAACCACATCAAATTTCAGCACAGAATCTGTATTACAGCCATTTTTTGTGTTGGCTAAGTTTGATTAGCTCTGGCAGCCATCTTGAATTGGGTTGACTCCAAAAGTTAATCAGTTGTAGATGTACATCCAAAAAGTTGCATTAAAATCCATCCGAAGGTTCATGAGATATTTTGTTAACAGACAGACAAATGCACACACGCGCCCTTTTACCTTTGGAGTCTGTCCTACAGAGTCCTTTAAAAATAACTGCTCAGTAACTTTCAATCTTAATTTCTTGTGCAAGCAGAAAAAGTTAGAAATCCTACAATTTTGGAAATAATTCAGTATATGATAGCACATGTAATCCTTTTACCAGGTTTTTGTATGGAATCAGAGTTAAATAGCCTCAGCTTACTAAAACAGCAGCTCATGAATCAGTGATCTGCCTGCTGAATTCTGCTCGCCGCTAATGACTTCACCAGAGCTTAAAGAAAATGAAAACTTTCCCCCAAAAGCATGCAGCTGAGGCACTGGCAAACAAAGCTGACAAGATGAACAAGCTATAGCTTGAGTCAGAGCATGCTGATACATACAGAGAAGCTCACAAAATCCATAAAATAAAGCAAAAGGTTGAAACAGATGCATCCATTCAGAAAACAAAATATCTGAGCTCACGCTTTGTGATAGATGAGAAAAGCAAAGATGGGGCTTTTAAAGAAATATGCAAAGAGTTAGCATAAGTGTGCCATCTGCAAATTATAACAAAACAGCTAAAAACATATAACTCACTATTACCAAACAAAAGAAATGCACAAAATACACACTATCATCCTTATGTTGTTTAACTTACATGGTTTGAGTGTTACCATTGGTATCCCTTTATCCAGTTCAGATGCACATTTCTTTGTTTTCTTCACCATTATTTTCTTGCTGTACATGAGAAGTCCTATTTAAATTAGTGACAAAAACCAAAGTCTGAAAGTGAAAACAATCCCACTAACATGACAACAACCCCAAAGCACATCATCTCCAAACGGCAGCTTCTGTCCCTCTGCAACAGCTCATCTTCCCAGTCAGGTGCAGCATGCTGCAACTACTGCATTAGCTGAGGAGTCCTCTGCTGCTACAGAAAAATGTCAGTGCAGCTGCAGAGATCTGCAAGTTGCACACTAGAGAGGCTGTTTATGCTTCACAGTCACACACACACACACACACACACAAAATGTAACACGCACAAAGACAGAAGCAGTTCAATAGGAAGCAAAGGGAAGCCCACAGGAAACACTTTGTGGGGGTCTGGGCATGATGCCCTGCAGAACTCTGGCCAAAGAATTAATCAGGAACACATAATGCACCAATCCACACATACACGGTACGTTCATGCACATGAATTATCTGCAAATTTCCAGCCCTGAAAAGTTCCTATAGTAGAAGGATAAAACATCAACTCAAACAAACAAGAGATGTTCCTCTTCTGTCAAGCCTTACCGTTCCAATCTCTCCAGGAGTTTTTGCGACTTGCAGGACCGAAAGAAAAAGAGGGGCCCAGTCCAGAGATGTCTAAGTTCTGGATCAGATGACTGAGGCGGTTCATGATCCGGTAGGATGCCTCCCCACCCTCTCGTAGAAACTCGTGCAGGGACATGAGAGCTGGCTGCTGGGCTCACACACTCAAACGGTCATCCAGGGAGACCTCTTTCTGCACACTCTGACAGACTCCAAAATGCAGCTTCCAAATGCAGACATGAAAAAGGAATCCTTTTTCAAGTGCAAAGTCACTCAGGATCACAAGCTCTCACATTTATCCAGTGATGCCATCTCTGCATTGGATACATGCAAACAAGCCCAGCGTCCTCTGCAGTGCCACATTGGGGACTCGAGGAATCAGGACTGTGCAAAGCCGGCAGAACCAGAAAGAGCTGAGTCACTGTCCGCACAACCTCTGAAACAGAAACGGTTCACTATAGAGGTAAGAATGGGCCTGGCTCTGCTGGTGCACACTCAAGGGCACACACACCCCACCGCAAGTGTAACTATAACACTTCAGAGCAGCAGAGGTTTCAAAGTAAGAGGACAGGGAGGGAGGGTGGAGCGGGACAGAAGCTGAGGGCAGCCGGTGGAACACAAATCCCCTTCTGCTTCTCAGGCTAATTATATTCCTCCACTCCTTAACTAATCTGCCTTTTCTTCCACTCCTTGAATCTTAAAATTCTATCAGGCCTTTAATTTCTGCTGCGGCAAAAAACAACAACAAAAAAACAAAACAAAACCAAAAAAAAATTAAAATGGAGAATGCTGAAAACAGTCATCTGAAAAATAAGAAACTAAAACCAAACCTTGGTCTATAAACTTTATAGCGTACAGACAACCTAAAGAGTCAATTTGTTGCCAGCCACTGGGGTGAAGGAGTGAACACAGTGGGTCTTCTTTGATGGAAGGGAAGATTGTTTGTCTGGAAGACTTTTAACTTAATGTGTGTGTATTTGGCTGTGATGTGCAGTTAAACCTGGCAAGCAAAAGGCAGCTTACTCTTTATGGGTTTATAAAAGAGATGGGAAAGGAGCTTCACTCTGACATACTGATGAGGCGACTGCAGGGGACAAAACAACAAACCCTGGCTTTCTCTTCATGACATTTCCACCTCTCATGCCTCATGTTGTCCCCTGATTAATTTTTTTTATCACACTGACTACATACTTCAAAGTAGCTGGCTGTAGTTAGGCACAAAATCATGTTCACAAATCTTATAAAACCATCAAAGACATCACAAACATAAAATGAAAAACCTTACAGCTGTGCTGATGATTTGGTGAGGCTGTAATTGCGCCTAATGGCACTTTAAAGAAATATTTATTAAAGTGGGGTTCTGTGGAAAGGTTATGAACAACTATCATACCTGTTGTAGATATTGCTCTTTGACATGAGTTTGGAGAAATACACAAAACCTTTTCATCAGTCATCAGGTTGACACCCTCACAACAATAATTAAACACTTAGAGAGGCTTGAAAAAGTCCAATTCTCCCACACAGTATCACAGGGTAAAAGGTGGATTTGTATTTAAGAACTACAAGATATGTCCGATTTAAACAATACAGACAGATTCCTTTGATCAAGTTATCACTTTCAATCAAAATACTGAAACTGATAATTACTGGACGACATTCAGTTTAATGAAACAGTTTAAAGAATTTCAAAAGTAAAGTCAGAAAAAATCTGATCTAAAGCCCAAGCAACCATTGACGAAATGCATATGAACTACCACTTTTAATGCCCAAGTTTTAAACTAAAACCATTGGTTAGAGTTATAGCTTTTTCGGGTCAAATCTTGAAAATGACATCAAGCACAATTTCATGAAATATTGTGAGATCTTGAGCAATCTGTTAGTACTCAAAGTGCAAGTTAGTGATAACTGTCAGCTACCACCACACTAAACTTTAGCTCACCATCTGTAAAACCGACTGAGTTGTAGCCATTTTTGTGTTTGCTAAGGTCGGTTAGCTGTGACCATCTTAAATCAGGTTGACTCCAAAAGTTAATCAGTTATAGATGTACACCAATGATTACTTCTTCAGAGTTTCACTAAAATCCACCCAGTGGTTCATGAAATTTTGCAAACAGACAAACAAGGTTAACTCCAATAGTCAAAGTCAAAGTTTTAAGCAAACCTGTCTCCTTTCAGCAGTGGGATAATAAAAACATAAAATATTTACCACATTTGGCCACTATCAGAAGTTGTAAAACTGCTGTGTTTGTATTAAATAAATAACTGTGAAAGCTCCTAAAAATTTGAGACATTACAGTGGGCCATATTTTACACATTTTTTCCCCCCACAAGTCTTAAATATTTTTCCATTCATATCCAAAAGTGAAGCAGAAAAACCTCAAACAACCCTCACAGCAGTTAGGATTTCAGATTTTTAAAGCCAAATGATGTGCAAACAACGGTTTATGACAACTCACTAAAAACTTGGCAACTGATTGGTTTTTTTTTTCCTTCCAGAGTGGAAAACTTACAGGAGATTAGCAAAGTTAACGTTAATCTAAAATGAGTCCCTGGTGAGATATTTTATTGTTGACCAAAGCTGTGGATTACCTGAACAACTAACATACAACCACCTCATTTCAATTTCCAGATGTCATTCAGTTTTTAGAATAACATGTAAACACATTAAAGAAGCCGAACAGAGCAGAAAACAATTAAATTAAAGGCATTTGATTCTTAAATTTGAAGTATAAGATGTGTAAAGTGTTTGTATACTCAGTAAAACTGAATGCTTTGTCACAGCAGTACTCGTGTTTGTGTCTTCTGGGCATGACTGACAAGCTGTGGACTAAGAGTGGCCTGCTGGATCCATCTGTTTTTACACCTGCTCCGCCTTTAGGGATGATCACACAACTCAGCTGACCTCTGGGTAAAATAGGAACCAGAAACTCACACTACATTTACAAAACAAAAAACCTGACATTCAAGTCTGATTCATGAACTTCCTTCTTGACCTTTTTTGTTCAAACAAACAAGAGAGGTGAATCTATATCAGAAGAATAGTATTCACACCATAGGCTAATGTGACATTTACTGTGACACAAACTTCCTCTCATTTCTGAATCTGAAAGCGTTATAACCCTCCAGGTACATTTTATTTTTTATTTTACTCATACAACCCAGGGTCGCCCTGAAGGCTAATGAGGTAACAAGGGATCAACCAGTGAAACACCTAATTCATAAACTTGTAAACAACAAAGAATGTTGAAGTGTTTTGTTACTGAATTTTTTAATTTCCTATTTAAATAATTGTCCAAATATCTTCACATAGAAGTACTATGAAGGAAGGATGGTTCAAAACTAAAGCCAGAGTCAACGTTCTGCTGGCCTCCCATGATAACAAACTCACTTGAACTACGTTCACAGAAATTATGGTGCACAGGTGACACTCCTGAAAGACCTCTTTGATTTTGTTGTGGCAGCAACTGTTTTCTATGGAGCCCAGCAGCAGCTGTGAGAAAGAGACTGGATAAGCTGATCAGGAAGGCCAGCTCCGTCCTGAGATGTCGCCTCGACCCAGCGCAGGTGGTGGGGGACGGGAAAATGCAGGTCAAGCTTTCATCGGCCCTGGACAATGTCTCTCACCCCCCCCTCATGATAACGTGACAGCGCAGGAGAGCTCCTGCAGTGACAGACTGCTGCATCAGAGTGTTTTCACAGGTCCTTCCTCCCAGCAGCTGTCAGCCTGCAGCTAGAACCAACAGCTCCCAGCAGACAATGTAAGAGTGTTAGATCTCAAATACAATTCAATAATACAAATATGGAATCAGTATGCAATTTTTTCAACGCACAATGAATTTCCTACTTTTACATGTTTCATTTATCCTGTGTTATTTCTTGTAGTATTTGTCATTGCAGAATTTTTCTTGTGTATTTTGGTCTATACCCTTGCTGCTGAAACTATGTCAATTTCCCTCTTGTAGGAAAAACAAAGGATTATTGTATTTTATTCTATTTTACCCCAAGAAAGCTAAACAGTATGGTAGACCACTGATGCACTTTATGCTCCCTAGATACTCTTGGTTAAAAACAAAGGTCTGAAAAGCAAACTGAAACGGAAGATTAGATTAAAATCCAGTCAGCCACAGGATGGGAGGTAATATGATCGCCTTATTTGTTTCAATTTACTGATATTGGATTCGAGCTTATATAACCAAACAGACAGCCAGAAACCACAAGCGGAAACAGACGTAACAGTGAGTCGATGAGGAAATACAGCCTACTCTTTCTGCTCTCTGTATTTTTATAATAAAAAATACTTCTCCACATAAAAAAATGCAAGGTTCCTTTGGTCCCCAGTTGACACGGTTTTCCCTGAATCTTTTTTTCTGACACTCTCCCTTCCTCCTCGCTGTCTTCTGCGATCGGCCTCCTCTCTAAGCTGATTACTGCTCTCATCCTCCTGTCACAACACATTCATGTCACATTTCCTGAGAAACTCTTTGCAGTAACTGGCTTCTAGCAAATGTGAAGTTTTATGTTGCTCATGCATTATTAAGCAAGATAAATACAAGAGTGTGACCTAGTTTTTGATTTTACTGCATCGTAGGAAAGTAATACAACTTCAAATTGAAAGCAAACACATAAATTTAAGCTTTTTTTATTCTTGTAGCCTAGAAATAGCCATGTTCCCATCCTTCCTGAAGCCCGCCCACTCGCTACTGCCACGCTTTCACCATCTTTCATGATGAGGGATGGGATGCATTTGAAAAAAATTATAATAAAAGCATAACAGACAGTATTTCCTCTGCTCCACACGCACATGAACAACTATAACACTGATCAATATGCTACCTCAAGATGTGAATCCAACAAAAACATGAAATTGTCTAAATCCGTGCGCGTTTATGATTGTGAAAGAGGTTGTGTGGTGGCACTCAAATTGATAAATGGATAAATGGATCAAAAAGATGAGAGACAGATATTAAAAATTACTTTAGTTGAGCAAAAGAGAAAAAAAAGGCTTATTTAGTAACATCAGATGTCTGGAAAAGAGATCTATTCACAGAAGGCTCCAAAATAGTATGGGTTTTTAGCTATAATATAACATTTAAGAGAATAAACTATAAAACTCTGCAGTAAATACAGCTGCACAGATCAGACAGCAAAAAAAACTACAAAAAAGTGAATTTTTGAAGTGACAAATTAAATCATCCTTGCAGGGTTACTGAGGTCAGTGAATCACATCCACGTCATCGTCTCCCATTTCTGCCCCCCAACACTTTCCTCAACACTCCCTGCAGCATCTATTTCTGTCTATTCTATAGTCGGTTTCCAGATTTTATACATGTCTAACATAATAAATCTGTTTTAATGTAACCTGCCCCAATGGTTCAAATAATTGGGGTCAAAATCCCATTTTTCACAATCCTGGCCAAAGGGAGAGGCATCATGTCCACATCAAACGTGATGATTCTTGTAGCTTTGTTGCTCAACACACTGATCCTTCTTTGTGATTTTTAACTACATTGATTTGCCTTTTATATGTTTTAAATATCTGCCGGCACACATAGAATATTCAGGGAACAAGAACACAGCAAATCAGGTTCTGTAGTTGGATTTGATTGTCACCCACCTATGGTTTTGGTGACGCTCCTCAGTCTCTCCATCAGCTCTCCAAGGGCCATCACCTCTGTCTTCATCCACAGGATCATCCTCCAGAGGGGCAGTGGAAGACTAGCTGCCCAACCGAAATGCACTTTCTTAGGAAGAAGAGACAGCTTGGCTGCTTTTTGCCAAACAGTGCTTTGAGGAGTGGATGATGGTGAAGAGGGTGGGAGAGGGGGACTTTCCAGATGACAAGCCCAGCCGAGCAGAATGGAAGAGAGGGGGGAGACGCAGGAGGGTAATGTCATCCAGGATGGGGCTGCCTGGTTGCTGTCTAATTTGGCTTGCAAATTCTGAGGAAGACAGAGACTTAAGACAATGACAGCGCGCACCGCTCAGCAGTGCTAGGACGTTTGTGAGAAATAAAAAGTGCCGAGGATGCTGCAGAAATGGATGACGGAGTGATGCTGAAGCTGCATCGTTCAGTCCCAGGAGCAACGCTGAGTCGTCCTCGGAGGGATGCAGAGCCACAAGACCGCAGCGATGGAGATGGGGAGCGACTTGGAAGCTTCATTCACACATGCATGTTTCAGCCTCGACACACATGATGCTGCAAACCTGTGTAGACAGATAGGGGGAGGGGAGGTGTTGATCGGCGCTGCAGTTTCACACAATCAGTTGATCCAACAGTGACATCCAGTGTGGGTGAAAGGCTTAACAGCTGCGTCATGAGCCGCATAAACTTCCACAGATAATATAAATGGCCACACATCATTGATTATGCTGCATTGCCACCATGTGATGACAAATGGTTATGACAAAAACAAGTTGGGCAATCATCAATTGGTTAAATGTGTAATTTATACTAAATTGCAAACCCCTTTCAAATAGGAAAAAAAAAGCCTTATTAAATAAACAAGAGCATCGTTTCTGTAGGCGTCTGCAGAGTGCATCGTGAGCACCCTGTCATGACTACAATTACGTCATGCAAACCCTATTGGGGTTTGATGTCAGCCATTTTACCTGGGCTGCATGACCACATAATCTTTTAACAACAGTTTGTTTTAGGGAACTGAGGCGATTGAATTTCGTGATTTTAACAGGGCCATGTTTTACAGTTCTGACATAATTTAGGATTCCAGCTGCTGGATCAATCAAGGACACTGCTCTGCTTGAACAGAAGGTACTGTATAGGCACGGCAGGAGTTCGAAGCAAAAACATTTTCTATCACGCAAGAAGTGATGGGGGTGAGGTGGGATGGATGGATGGGAATGGCCTATTGTCACAACAGCAGGTGAAAGTTTCTACAAAGTCCATCAAAAAGCATACAAAGTGGAATAAAATGGTGCATAAAAGTCAGCCATTCAGTATAGCTACCCTAAGCTATTACAAAGTTAGATTATAAGTTTTTCTTCGGACAGTTTTTCTATACGTTTTCAGTCCAATCTTGACCACTTTCAGAGAAATGTTGTTGTTCTTGTAGTAGACTGACCTAAAAACCATTCGGGCATTAAAAGGCTCTGAAACTCAAGGGATGAACCAATGTTGCTTTGTGTTGTGTCCACACACAGCAGAAAACATAAAGAACCCATTTTAAATTGGATCTTTAGGCTCTTTGTTACCAGCAGCCTGTCACAAATTTATTTAGCTTAATTTTCAAAAAATACAAAAAAAACCCACTCACAATTTAACAAAATAAATGAGTATTTTAGCACCAAATAGGTGATTTCTAAACTGAAGGATGATCCTCAGACCCTGTGCCAGATCTATGATGGATTTTTTTTCCTTTTCATGTTTTTTAAGGACTTTCAGACACTGTTTATCTGATATAGTTTTTTTTTTAATAATATATAATTTATGCTTTATCATTTCATAACTGTTTGGAGGCAGCTATAATTTCAGACTGTAACTTATATAAATTTGACCTCAAATAACTGAACACATTTCAGACAATTATTTCCCGTATCTTCTGTTTATTTCATATAGAATATTAATTTTAAAAACAGGTTAAACTAAAGGGGTACTTTTTACATACCACTGACGGGTGTTAAAAACATGACGGTGACACTTTTTGTCTCTATGTGGAGAAAACCTGAAATGAGTTAGAAAAGGTTAGTTTACCTGTCGAGGAGCTCTGCATTTAGCTGCCCTGCCCACGTTAGGATAGTTAGTGTTAAATTAGCTCATTTACATTCATTTTTTGGCAAAGAAGACGTCGCGTTCTGACTACAAATTTATGGTAAACATGTAGCTATACATTGAGAAAGCTGTACCCGATGTGATAATCGCTAGTGTTTTGCGCATGCGTACACAGGTTAGCCAGAACGAAAGCAGGTGCTGTAATTGGTCAACTGACGCCCCCTGCTGGACAGACACCAAATAGCAGCTTTTAAAATGACAGGTTAAAGGAACAGTTCAGATTTTTTTAAGTGGGTTTCTGTGGAGTTCAGTAATCAATAGCTTACCTGCAGTAAAAATCACCCAGATCGATATCAATTGAGTGGATTCATTTTCAAAGCAGAAATGGGTCCACTTGGACAAATAATCACAGTCACTTTTATATTATTCAGTAAATAAACATCTAAAAAAAGCAGTCTAAAGGTTTATAAAATAGTGTTTGCATTAACTGCTACAAAATGTTTAAGGCTTAAGTTGTCTTAAGATGCATAGAAACCTCAAGCTAGCTTTAGCTTGTCTTTACTCCGAAATTCTACCAGATATTCCAAACCTATGATTTGAGTGGTTTCTGATACAGGTAAGATATTGATTACAGAGAACAACTCCACAGATACCCACTTTAAAATAAATCAGATTTTTTTTCCATCAACATCTGATGCAAGAACAGCAGAAGACAAACTTAAACAAGTAGAGAAACTTTCCAAAAAATAACTGCTAAGACTTCAACAGAGAAATTTTTTTTTCCTCTTTTCTTTATTACAAGCAGAATGACAATACAGTGCTTTGTCTTCATTTGCTACAGACAGGCTGGCAAAAAGTCAACATGGGAACTTTTGAAAATCTTTATTTGAAAAACAAAAACAAAACAAAAAAAGGGGAAATTTGTCAAAAACAGTTCAGTAATACAAACAGTGTCATACTAAAGGTATGATGTGACGTGTGCTGCTTGGAGCACAGCAGTTGAAGTTTCAGACCTTTGCCAAGTTTAGGAGGAACGGGATGAGCACCTGCTGTTGTGCTGATGGACTCAGAAAAAGCAGTTTGACATTCTGATCTGCAATAGAAGGCTGGTGTGATATAAACCCACTGAGACAGAGGCTGGCACCTGCAGACAGTTCATTCCCAGTCTAGTCATTTGGTCACTTCTGTTTTTTTTTTTTGTTTTTTTTTCCTCACCCACGACACAATCTTCTTAGAAAAATAACTTGTGAAGGAGAGTGAACTATAAACTCGAGTCGACAGACAACAGACCTTGTTTTTAGGGTCAAACTGATCTGTTGGAAAACAAAGTGCAGTGTGTAGGACTAAACCATATAATTTATATTTTACTCTAGTTTTGGTTACAAACTTGGACATACATTCTAACAGAGTTAAAATATAATCTTCTTTCTGAGATACAAAACTAGCCAAAGAAATATTCACAATGGACAACACAAGAATGACAAACAAGAAAGGTGACCTCAAAATGTAAAACTCAGATACTAGAAAAGTGTGTTTAAAGCATTGAATCGTGTAAATTAACTAGACTTTACAGCATTAAATCGTAGTAGGGCTGGTATACAACATGAAAAATGTGTCTGGATGCATTATGGCAACAGCACAGTGAGGTGGGAAGCCATCATATCAACACCAAGGTCTGTTCTTTAAATTACCCAAGCGTGAATGTTGAGCTCCTCAACACGTATAGAGGTTTTAACCTAAAAACTGAAAGAGACAAACCTAGAACACCCATAAAACAAATAAATCATCTGTGCCACAGTAGAAAAATACCGAACACCTGTTATCAAATCTATACAAGTTGGCAGATGGTGATGTGTATGAAAATAAACTGTATAAACATATAAAAAATGCTTCAAGAATGTCACATTCAAGACTTCCAGAGTCCGTAACTTTCTACGTAACCAGACAGATATGCTTTGGAATAAAAGAGGACTTCAGAAATGCTGCTAGAGATGCAGAAAAGAGGTTCATCCATTATGAGCTACAATCTTCAGCTGGAGGACATGATGGACAAATCAGTTAAACATTCTCCTTGATTTGATTGTGACGTCGCCGATTCAAGTCTCCCTTCCTATCTATAACAAGCCGCGTCTACGTAACGATAACACCTCTTCTTTCTACAATATATAGCAGAACGATTGTAAGTAACATCCAGACGTAAAACACTGACATCAATCATTTTAGAACCGTACAGAAGAACTTATGGGTAACCCAACACAGAGACAAACCTTAGTAACATGACTACATATTAGCATTCTGACATTAGCATTTGCATGACGCACAACATGGCAGCAAATACACAAGCACATTGCAACAGTGAGGGATAGCAAGCCGTTTAGGACATCCATTTATTAATACCTCATCAGTTCCAGGCTTTTACTCTAAACTGCCACATGGTGGCAGCAGAGGGCACACTGCGCTTACTGCTCAGGGGAAAGAAAAAGTGCATTGATATGTTTCCTAATGAATGATGTCTGAGACAAAAGCCGACGAGGAAGAATAGCTCAGCATGCAGAGACAGTCCAACATGCTACACTGACAGACAAAAAAAAAACAAAACAAAGGTTGACACAACTGCGAGGGTAAAAGAAAATAGAAATAATAGATCCACAAAGACACAGACATGTTGCCCCGTGAACCTCCTTGTACTCTCAGTTAAACTGAACTGAAAATGTTAGATATGAATTAAGGCAGAGTGGTTAAAATACTGCACTTCCCCTCAGAGTCTCTCCACATCTCCTCCTTCAGCTGATGAGTGTGTGTTTGTAAGGCTTTGTAAGACACCAAATCCTTTTTTATTTGTCCCTTTTTCTTTTTCTTTTAGCTTCTTAGCCTTCTGTTTTGTACCTATAAGGCAAAAGTGTGTCACATACAAACATACAATAACAGGCAATTACATGCGTACTCTTGCGCACATGCACACACACGCATACCTAAAGGGCTGAGCTTGACGGCTACACCCAATACTTGGCCAGACCACATAGTGTACATAAATGTTTTTAACAAACATTTGCACAGGAGCAAAAATGACACAAAAGTGGAGAAGGAGCCAAAAATGTGAGGTGAAAACGGTTCAAAACTGTTCCGAAAAGCAATAACACCGTCATACAAAGTCTCAGAATGTTCTGAGTAAAAGTTTTAGTGGGAACTTTAAATGATTAAGACAAAGGTGGCACAAAAAGCATGAAATTATAAAGATGAGGAGTCAGGGCAATTCTATCTAAAAAGGTTGTCCATTCAGGTGTAACCCAGAAAACGCACATGAACTGAGCACGGCGTATCAGTGCTTCTGAAGTGTGCGGACATGTTTGTTTTGTTCTATAAAACAAATGCAGATCTTTGTCTCACATCTTGGGATGCTGTTATAGATTTTTTGGGATTCCCATAGTCTCACACAGAGGTCTCCGGTCCCGGGGCGTAGTAGGCAAACCCTGCCCCTGAGAAACGAAGCATGTAGGGGCTGAGCGCGTCAGCTCCACCTCCTTCTGCGAAGTAGGCCAGGAGTTTCTGGGGAAGAGGATTAGACCTGCGGAGGGACAGTGTTTCTGCAGCGCCAAGGCAGAGGTGGGAGGAATCTGCGCTCCTGCCTTTGTAGGATCGACGACGGAAGGACAGTGGAGTCAACTCAGCCGCGCCACCTGGCAGCAACTTTCCACGATCCTTCAGGAACAAGAAAAGACTCATCGTAAGAAAACTGAGGACAGAGAAATGAGCATCAGAACAGAAACATGCAGATAAATAAGTTGAAACGATAACGTGAAAAGATGAGATGCATACAGATAAAAAAAAATAAAAAAGAGGGCTATTCTCAGAGTGTTTTACCCTGTTTTTGGATAAGGTTACATTTAATGATTCATGACAAATGGTTAAGAATCCCAAGGTAAATTTATTGAACAAGCTGTAAAAAACACAATATATCTACAGCTACAAAAAAGAACTTCCTAATCAATAAGAAGCCCTCTGAAAATTACCAGTAAGATTAACTTTTGTGTCAGATTTTGCATGTTCCATAAATAAGACTAAAATTCACACCTCAATCCCATTTTCCAACACCAGATGTCATCAATTTACCTTGTACCCTTGAATCGAACACTACAAGGCTAACCAACTGTTGTGTAAAGTATTTGGCACAAGTATTAGATTGGACAACCTACAAGTGGCCTTGTCAAGTAAAATAATACCTTGGATAGTGACTAAATACTAATTAAAGTTTGTATGAATGGCGTAGATATATCACATTGCACAACTTAATCTTATATCTCAGAACCTTTGGACCTTCTTAATTTACTTTTTTATATGTCTGGAATCCAAAATTCGAAAAGGCTCAACTACTCTTTGGAGCATACATTACAAGAGGAAACAGAGTTCAAGGAGCTGGGGTTTAATAAAAACAAGATGAAATTTCTCATTTGTTTGCTACTCAAATCACATTAATTCCATTCCCACAAGCACTGAGAAGTAGGACCAATTTTGAAAGTAGAAAAGCAGTCTTAATTAGGGATAATGATTCCTGGACAGTACGTTTGAAGAAGAAAATGTCTTGTGGAAGACACTTGCATTAGCCTGAGAAAAAGGAAAAAGCACAACTCCATACTTCATGCAAATCAGAGCAGCAGAGGGGATCATAGCTGCAGCAGTGACATCCATTGATCAGCACAACCTTTGTGCTGTTACCATGGTAATGGTAAGTGTCTATATATCAGGGGGAGCTCTAGGGTTTGCTAAGGGAGGTGTTGTGGCTGTGTGATGTCATGGAGTCATAGGTCATAGCTGCTTTTTCCCCACAGTCTCCTTCCAAGGTCCTATCAGGGTGAAGTGGGTCCCTCTCATTCCTTCCTCCACCAGCAGAAAGGCCACAGCCCCCTTTGGCCCCCCCAGTGTCTTTACCTTCTGTACCTCTGACGTTTTGTGCTATTCCTTCAAATATGTAAGATTGTATCTAGGTTTGCTTAGGCCCGACAGGAGATTTGAAATCAGCTGAGGTTTAAAATGTGTTTTAAGTGACTCCAAACTGTTCAGAGAAAACAGGGATTTCTAATAAAAGTTTGTCTATGGATTAAATAGCACTTATTTAATCAGAGGAAAAAATGTTGAGGTTTTGTAGAATTTTGCATCCATTTGCCAAATCCATCCCCGAATCCAGAGCAAGTTCTATAACTAAACTTTGATGCTGTCTTCACAATCCGAGTTTGGCAAAACAGGCTTTTGAAACTATTATGGCACGTTCAGTTTAATTTAAGACACATCTGAGAGACGTGTATAAAAGACGCAGTACAGTAAGTGTTCAAATCAAAATTTAGACCATCAAATTATTAAATCTATAAAATGTTTTTTTTTTAAATATAGATATTTCCCCTCATAATCCTAAATAGTCAATGCAAACAACTTCAGATGCCATTTTTCCAAAAAGCATCATTAAAAATAAAAAATAGATGAGAACTTTTCTTTAAACATCACCAATACATCTAAAGCCATAAGAGGCTGATTTGAAGTTTGCACTGATAGCAACCTGGTTGGTCTCCCTTTTTCCCTGAAAAACATATCCATGATTTCCAAAAAGACAGCCTCGTTTTCTGCTTTAGCTGCATTTCTTTTTGTATCTGGTTCATATACATTTTGGGATTTTTTTCATGCTTGATTTTGAACAACCATTTGTGGTTATAACAAAGTGCTGTGTTCACCATGAGTGAGTTTCACAAGTGGTCCAAATATAGAGTTTTCCTCTAAAACGGTTTATGGCTAAAGATTAACACCAGAACCAGGTTTTTTTGTACAGCCATTGCTGTTAATTTTCTGAATCTATATGCACCTTACCAAAAGAAATATACACACAATCTGTCTGAAGCAGCTACACTGAAGGAATGCTTTATAGTTTTTACTCACTTCACAGTAATTATAGACAGATAGACGATAAAAAAACCCCAAAACTTCACATTTCTGATTTTAAACTGAATATATTTTCAATTCTAATTGTAGTGGGAATGCACCGATTGATTGACAGTTTTTTAGCTCTGTGGGCTTGACTGATGTCTTTATTTTTAGATGTGCAATGACAGAGAGAGAAGGCCTGATAAACTGGTGTTTTGGAAAAAAAAATGTTTAATATGAACACATATTTATAGAAGTAATATTTTTTTCTGCTTTCAATTTTAGTTCTTAAAGAGAAATCTGAATTTGCAGGTCAGAGCTTTAGAAAAATCAGAAATCAAAAACTACTCTGAAATCCTGAGAAATTCACTGTGACAAAGTAAATGGGAAAAACCATGACAAACTAACAACCTAAAGGAAATAAGGTGAATTAAATGCACACATCTTGGAAATGGATGGGACACAAAACACACAAAGATGAGGAATGGCAAAAACAAAACGCTACAAATGCAACCTTGTTTACAAATAAGACACTGTGGCGTCATCAGTGGCTGATTAGTGGCATTTTAGCCAAGGTGAAGAGACAAGTGGTTTACACTGGGCCATGTCACCATGCACACAGACATAAGGGAGAGTCACCTCCTCTTCCTGCTCCTCGCTTGTCTCTCTGAGCCAATCAGAAACTCATTCTGCTGGAGGACTGGGAAAGCATGAAGATGGTGGACGGCTCCACGGTAAGGCACGGGCGGGAGGACTGCAGTTACCATGAAAGAGTGTAGGAGAGTCACAACCACACGGGAGCAGAAGTGGAAACGCAGGAAAGCGGGGAAGTAAGAGAAAACGGCAATGAAGAGGAAGGAAGAGGCAGAAAAGGAGATGAAAGAAGTGAGGAAAAAGGCCGAACAGAAAGACGGAAGAAAGGAGCAACAGGGAATGGTGTCAGTTTTGATCATGTTGATCCATTAGGTTGAAGAGAGAAGTGGGGGAAAGAGGAGAAAGAGCACAGCAGGAAGAAATCTGTCAGACCTTTCACTCAGTTTTCCTTTCATGGTGAAGCTTGCTTTACAGGAGGGTAAGGCTAAGCTACAGGGAACAGGAAGTCAGTTTAAGCTGATGTTCAAAGCTATCAAGAGACTTAATGATCTTCCTGGATGATTAATAGAGAGGAAAACATTTACAGCTTACTACTATGATGTCAAAAGATCACAGACAGTCTAAGCTACGATTCAGGAGAACTCTACTTAGTATATTATCTTTGCATACTAAAATGTACTGCTGATTTCTTTTAGGAAAGGGAAGACATTAATCAATCAATGGTTAAATGGATTTAGTGACACTATTAGAGATCGCTAGAGGCACAATTTGAAGTACAAAACACCTTGTGGGTTTTACCTGTGCACGCTCTGTCGCTGTGGGACAAATGGCCCTGCAGAGAACCTTTTTGATGACATCTGGCAGCAAGCTGACGGTAATAAGGAGGATGATGCTGAGCCACGCTGGACCACTGGACAGCATCTGCATAAACACGTAGTACATCCTCTGGTAGTTCAGGAAGGGCCTAATGAGCAACAGGAAACACAGAAATAAATTCCCAAACTGAAGCAGTTCAAAAACATCAACTTCATGAGTGCTAGTCAAATCAAAGTGTATCATTACCAAATGATCCCACCCCAGAGAAGAGAGAATATAACATAGAAAAGTAGTGATCCCCAGATGACAAAGTGATTGATCCAAGTCCAGTGATGTGTGTCCAAGGCAAGCTGAAACAAACAAAAAATACAAAAACACTAAACCAGCCAATAAAGTCAAAACCAGTCAAGAAAACTAGACAAACCATATCACCTTAATCCCTGAGAAACTTTCTGACAACTTTAGTCAGTAGTTAAACATGAGTAAAACATAATTAAAAGCAGGCTGATTGATCAGACAGTTATATGGGCCAGTTTTTGCCATTTTTTCAAATAATTTGCTCTGGTCATGCATAACTAAAAAAATACAAATCTTTGGCCAGTTCTTACATGTGGCAATACATCCTTATATTGATGCACTTCGTGTGACAGGGGTGCTTTTTAGTTGCACAACACCAACAAACCGTAAATTCAGTATCTCTCTGGACTGTGACTGCTGGGGACTAAATGGTGACAGCATTTACGAAGGACTCTACAAAGTGTCTTGCAATGTTCAAGGTAGTTCTCAATTTTCTTGCCTGAGTCTCAGAGGCACGCAATCTTGTTAAAGTTTTGAGAAAGTTAAAAATATTTGTGCAGCAAATTTCTTCTCAAAATAGAGAAAAGTTGTTCAGGGCGTCTGTTCTCAATAGCGTCATGATTGTCTCCAACCTGTCTCAAAAGGCCTGAGGCTGTATTTTCACACCAGCACGGGAGTGCTCCTCTGACAGAAAACCTCAGAAGCTAAGGACCAGGTCTAAAAACTACCAAATGATGTGTTGTTGTTTTTTTATGGTGCAAATCTGCCTATCTTCAATTCTAAAGTGCACTCCTGTAAAGTAAAGCATAAACATGGAAGGCAGCTGCCAACAAAATACAGTGCACAGCCTAGAATATAGTTTTGCAAGCTGTGCACACAAAAATAGATTAGGATTTTCAAAAACTGGCTGCTCAAAATGCAGCCACACAGCTCACTGGTCACTTGGTCACAAACACCCAGAATTGAGTGGGACTGCAATGAAAAATTGAACATTTTCTCACAATTTATTTAACTATTTTGAGTCACTCACTAGTCTTCAATAGTCACAACCAGAGGACCTGCATTCATAGAAAGTCTTCAATCAAGTGTAGCACTGTTATGAATATGTTCCGACCCCAAATGGGGTCTTGTTTGTCCCTATGTGGCTCTGCGATAGACTTGTGACCTGTCCAGGGCGTCCCCCGCCTCTTGCACAGTGACTGCTGGAGATAGGCACCAGCTGCCCGTGACCCGAAAAGGAGAAGTGGGCAAAAGAAAATAGATGGATGTTTTTATGAGTCAAAAGCAAAAAAAACAAATCAGTAAATCGGCCACTGAAAACCCAAATTGGTCAACCTCTATACATAACATTTGGTCACACACTGCAGGAAATTAAGCCATATGACTGAAAATGCATGAATGTTGTGAAGCCATTCATCCATCCATTTTCTTTATCCGCTTTTCCATTCCGGGTCACGGGGAGCCAGTGCCTATCTCCAGGGCCATGTAGCGACAAACGAGACAAACAACCATTCACACTCTCACTCACACCTAGGGACAATTTTAAGAGTTACCAATGAACCTAACA
>JAOXNZ010000188.1:16439834-16459244 GCA_028566095.1 Kryptolebias brasiliensis | reverse complement strand
ATAGAAATAATTTTGAAAATCCTAATTGACCTAAAATGGGAAAAGTTTATTCTGATTTCACGTCAGTGTGAAAAAAATGCATCTGTGTCTTTTTCTATAATGTATGTAAACTTCTGGTACTGTACTTGTTTTACTGTCTCAAGCTTACTTTAACAAATCAGAAAGCAAAACAACCAGAGCCATTCAATGACATTATAGAACAAAATCTGAATTAGAAATACTTTAAGGTTCAAGATGGTTTTGGACAAATAAAGACTGTATTTCCTTCAAGGTTCTCTGTTCTGTTTCTAATTAAAAAAGTGGGAAGTCACTGCAGCTTTCCATTTTGATGAAAAACTTACCTGGACCAAAAATATGACCAAGAAATAGAAGTTGGCGATCCTTCTGAACTGCTCGAACAGATTCTTGGGGATGAAGTTCCAAAAGGTGTACTGTGGGACAGAGTGGCAGGAAAATTACTATTGAGACAGAAACAAAGAAAGAAACAATGGCACATCACAAACGCCCTCCTCTCTAGAGAAAACTGTGATGCACAGCCTCACAAACGCAAGACAAGTGAGTTGTGTCCTTCTCAAAAACAATGTGACAGAGGATATTACATGGTTGTCTGAATATGAAACAGAAGAATAGCGAGATGCCAAAGTATGCTGTGGCACTGACTGATGCCCGCTCACCTTGGAGGAGACGATGCGGTTGTCGGGATAACGCTGAGGGATGTAGGCCTCAGCTCCCGGAGGAGGTTCTTTATGCCCGATGTACACCGTCCGACTGTCCACCCAGTTCTCCTCCCCCACACACTGTCAAAGAAACAGACCAAAAATGGAGTTAAATCTAACCGTTCAACTGTGATTCACCTGATCTACTTGTTATAGTTTAGTTTAGACAAGTGGATGTCATACACAGCCTCCAACATTTGACCAAGAAGCTAAAATCTGACTGAAACCATGATTTTAAACTGTGAAAATGGGAAGTTTTTGCTACTCATGCTCCACTGGATACAGCCATGATCGTCCAGAAAAGTAGGATAAATACTTTTTGTTCTATTATTAAAGCCTTTGTGTGGAAATGTGATTTTTCGCATTTTCAAGCTAAAATCTGAGATGTGCATTGTGTAAAATCATTAGAAATTAAATAAAACAGAGTTAATGAACAGGAAAAGAAGAAGAAATTAAAGAAGTAAAAAAGAAAAAGATTAGGGAAAGCACATATCTTGAATCTATTTTTTCTGAAATATTGAGGAATTATTGACGTTTTTATTCACCAACATACAAACATTTTCCTCAAATTAAAAACTATAGCTAAGGATGTTAAACAAGAGTACATTAGAAAACTTCAGCTACTTTTTAAAACAAGCAAACTTTTCTTTAAAGACAGGTCTGACTGAAGGATGACATTTTTGATAAAAAGTGTTGTTAGGATCAGCTTTTAGTTACAGTGAAATTAAGTTTTATTTATCTTTTCAAATATTAAATTCTTCACCACCTCAAGAACAGCGCATGTATATATGTATATATATATATATAAATAACATTCAAGCAGGGACAAACTGAGTTTGTTCTGGGAATTAGTGCTGCAACTACTAACCCCTTCTGGCCTTTCATTAAACACTTTTACACTATTGTGACAAAAGAACTCAGCAGAAAGAAAAAAAAAACAAGAATCAGAGGACACAAACACCTAAATCTGTGGCCTGTGTGTGCAGTAAGAGAGCGTAGCCTTGGGGAAAGCAGCCTGTCTGACACAGCGTAAAAGAAGTGATTACCATTACTAAAAGTGTTGACCATTTGCAGAAAAGTTCTAGGAGAAAAAAAACAAAACTTCAGTGCTTTAAATATTGTCAATATTCTGACATAGTTGGAGCCAAGAACACAAAGGACCTACTATTATCATGTGTAATGAGTTTCCAGTAAAGTATTGTCTTATATTATTAAGATTAGACAAAAAATGCTGCCAAAACATCCCTGCGAAATGAGCAAACTGAAACATTACTTACTGAAATCACAGATATTAACCCGTCTTCTGTTTATCAACAGGCACTTGGCAGTGTGGTAAAAATAGACATGTAGTCAGTGCTGGTAGCTGACTAAAGACCCCCCCTCCAAAACTTTGGTGAAGGCAACATGACCCTGAAAGACGCTGTGAAATGAAAAAAGCGAGGTGGAAACCGACTAAAGGGCAGCAAGCAACAGGAGCAGGAGACAGAGGAGGGACAAACTGCATGTGTCACGTCATGACATAAATAAAGTGAAAAGGGCAAACAAGGAAAAAAAAACTAAATGTGAAAGAAAAACAGACGAACAATAACCCACAGAGCTCAACTGTTTCTTGAGTCTACAGCATTTAGTTCTTCCCATGTCTTCCGCTCGAGCTTTTCCAATCCTGTGATTCCACCATTCATACCCTCACATTTCTACCTCTTTTGTTCCCATCACCTGGCAGCAAGTGTCACACCATGACAGAGTGTGACTGCAGGACAGGGAACAGAGGAAAACAGAGAGGCTGCATTGTGGTTGGCTGTTATCTGATCATTAATCCCCACTGATCTGTATCAACTCTCATCCCCCTGTTCCCTTTTCATTCTACTGCTCCATCAGACTAATTGGCTCGCTGGTTGGTCACAGGACATGGAGGCTTTGTCTTTATTAACAAAGAGGCTGTTTTTACATCATTATCAATCATCGGTAATGACACGATGTATTGGATAACAGCAAAACATTCCACCACTGCACTGTGGCGTGCTCTCTCTCCAGCAGCTAGTTTTCTAGCAGCAGGCCTGCTATTTCTAAAACTGGAAATGGTGCTATAAAAAGCCATGAGAGTATTTCCTATTTCAGAAGTGATATTTTCATATACAGTATATATGTGTTTGCAAATCCTTAAGTCCACAACCCTCAGCGGCAGTAAGATGGAATACATTTTCATCATAAAATAAGGGTTTTAAGTTAATTTAGCTGAATAAAATGCCATGATGTAGCTCATTTCTATCACAGTGTTGCAATAAAAGATATACATCATTAACTTCCTCCAATGTTCATCCATTACGGGCAGGGGTTATAGTCTACTTTCGATGCATCTCGATGCGAACATGAACAATTCTGAATCAATTTAAATAAAGTTAAAAATAGATTATTATTCCACGGTAATAATGGCATGAAAAACGTTAAAGGCAAACTTTAAAATGCAAAAACAAAGAGTGCGCACGACAAAGAAGCGGCCGAGACCTACAAGCGGCATCTTCTGCATTGAAAGCCAGTGTTTGGAAGTGCTTTGGCTTCTATGAAGTTAAAGGGGAAAATTACAATCACAAGAGCCATACTCTCTGCAAGGTGTGTACACAGTCCCATGTGTGTTGTTGCTGCCACTTGTAAAGGTAGTATCTGGGCTGTGACTGTTAGAGACTAGTTGGTGAACAACCTTTGAAAGGGTCTCCAGAATGTCTCAAAACGTTTGCAGCGGTTATCAATAAATAATAAATTAAAAACTGGACCAAGTGTGCCTTTCTTCATTTCAAGAACGTACAACAAAACATTAACTCATAAAAGTGGGGCGTCTGCTAAGATCTGCCAAGCGGGCTGAGGCTGGTATAATGTGCGCAACAAATAATGTGCATCACCTAAAATACAGTTTATACAGTTTCCTAAGCCATAAACACAAAAATGGGTTGTGATTTTCAAAAACTAGTCATGAAAAACACAGTTGCATGGATGGCCAGCCGTTTGGTCACAAACCCTCAGATTTCAGAGTTTCAGCTCTTACATGTGATGTATGGACATCTATTTCCACTGTTGTCACTAATGTCACTGTACACAGTATTTTGATTATTTTCTTCATTTGGTTCCCAAAATCTTGTTTGAACAAAAACTGCTTTATACTGCATAGGTCTGAGAAATGTTATGCTCAGGACTTTGTTTGGAGTGTGATTATGGATTGTTTTATAATTGCATCACAGCCCTCTGAATCATAATTGAATTGAATCATGAGCTGCCTAAAGATTCCCACCCCTACTGTCCATGCTTTACTGCAGACGAGCGCAGCGTATTGAACAGGGATCCCTCATTAAACCACATGTCAAATTCTCTCTAACTGACAAATCACTATAATCCAATTCTCACATTAACAAGAATGTATAAACATACAAAGGTGTTACGCAACACTTATGGGCAGAATGTGGCTTCAGCTCATCAGTTTCATTTTTGGTGTGACGGCCAAAATGGTTTCATGATTTGGTCACACAGACGAGCCGCTAAAAAATACGCCGGAAAAGGATTTGACATGAGATTGTAATACGCCAAATCGGTTGGCTGTGTCCCGCGACAATCTGTGCTTACACAAATAAAGCCCAGTGCAGAACCATAGGAAGTCTGCGCATAAAATGTGTTGATATCGCCCATTCTGAATCCAACGACCAGCTGGTTTCACAGACCATCTGCCATCACTACATCACATCATGAAGTCACAATGCTGTCTTGCCCTTACACATACTGACAGCTCTGTGATTACTTCACTTGGTGGCTCAGAGATGCAACGGTAGCAGGTTGACTTCAATCCCTATGCCACCTCAGTCTTTACATATGTCATAACAAGATGAGAAGAAAGTGCCTCGGGTCCAGATTGGAAGTCTTTAGTGATGAGACTAATTCACAAAAATGAATCATGTCGTGCTGTTTCTTGCATTAAAAACTTCATATAGCTTTCACAACGCTGTGATCTGATGTGCAAACGTGTTCAAATTACATACAAATATTTCCTGACGTTCATTATATGAGCTGAAAATTGAATGTGAATGACTTTCTTCTTACATCTATTGTCGTGGAAATAGATTTGACATGAGATCATAATCGTAAGCGGTCCTGTTTCGTTCTCTTTGGATGTGGTGATAGTTTGGGTTACCAGAATTAAATCCTGGGTCAGTTCATTTGCTTTGCTAGCACAGCAAGTGGAGGGAACTTCATGTGTCGTGTGGATCATGTTCAAAGAAAACCCAAGTGTTTACTGTTCCGCCCCGTATTGTTAAGATCTTCTTGGTGCTTTTATTTAGGCTCAAACAGGATGTTTTTATGACTCTGTTCTTTGAAGAAAATCTCTCTCTTTTTTTTTTTAAGAACGAAACGTATATTTATTTGCTAGACATAAAAAAAAGTCTTAGCTCCGGGGCTCTTTTGTCAACCTTTAGTGACAAAAACCACCCAAAGCCATGATGATGCATCGAACTTAATACCTGTGACAAAATCAAAGGCTCAACATGAAAAGAATACTTTTAAAAGATAACATTTGTATTCGGGTGATGTCCCAGCTCCCTCTCCCACTCGACTCGCCGTGATCCAACAGTTACATAAGACTTTAATCCAGCTGTGCCACTTCTTCTCTTCACTCCCTCTGCTCTCTCCTTTTTCTCCTGTCACCGTAATCTGCATTCCAAACAGCCCTCATTTTTTGGGTTTTTTTTTCCCCCACCGCCGCATTTGACGTCGACATTACTAACACAGGCTTGAAAAAGGCTCTGAAAAAAACTTTCCGCTCTGCTATAGGAGTTTGAGGTCGTTACGGGAGGCTGCACTTTAGTTGAAAGACCATTTTCCTTGACATTAACAGAAGCCAGCAGGGAAAGCTCAGGTCTGACACACATCCTGTGTGCTTTTGTCACCTACAGTTGGTGTCTCTCCAGCAGGGACCCAGCACCACGGGGTGCAGCAGACAGAAATAGACTGCCCTTAACAGTTTGTAGCAGTGAGTTGTCATGTAGGAAACAGGAATGCAGCAGCAGGCAGCACTCTGGCTTTCAACACATGCCAGCGGACTCAAAGAGCTGGAAAGCTGCTGGGAACCTTTCTTAAGCCCGTCGGCACGCTGGCCCTTCTTTGATCAAAGAGAGAGGTCTCTAACCTTTCTCCTCTCTCAGCTGATTCTGTGAAAGGTCTCAGCAGGCATACGTGTTATCTAAAGACAAGATGTAAAGGAGGCTCATTATGAAGGCAGACAGAGGACAGTAAAGCTAAATATAAGAGGATGTAGAGGTCATAGTGCAGATATAAAATTAAAATGTTCTAGACCGGCAAACTTCGTATTTGGATCATGACCTCATGCAGTTCTCACTGTTCGCGCCACTTTGAGGCGTCACGCTATCGCTAATATTACCAGACACGTAAAAGGCACCTAAGAGAGGGGAGTGGAAACGGGCTGTACACACACACTGACCTACTGCCACAGAAAAACACACACAAACCTCAACACAACCCTAACTTAGTTAAAAAAAACACAGGCGGTCATTTTACAGATAGATGTAATTATAAATAAAACTACATCCTGGTATATCCTAATGCAGGGCTGGATTCTTTCTGGCTTGAGAGAAAAGAATAAACAAACGTAGGTTAACAGCTAAATATTCCATTTAACTTTAGTGCATTAAAACTAAAATCAAATCCAGTTTGTTGAACTCCATAGACTCAATATGCTTGTATAAAAACGAACAAACGGGCATTTATGAAGAAAAAAGCACTGCCCCAGAGACATTTATTTGATTCATGCTGTTATCCTAAAATAAGAAACAAAACTACATTTAAACACAGCTACAAAGTACCATAAACATGCCTTGCAACTGTTCTATCTACGTCTTTAAAATTCATATATATCCTGCTCTTACAACTTTGCAGTTTTGACTTCTTGTATTAATATCACACACTGATAATTGTCTCAGTCTTTAGTAACATTTTAAAGTCACTTAAGAATTCGAAGTAGACCGAATGATCCGTTGGCCGATTAATTAGGCAGACTTTTGCCATCTCGTAAATAATTTACATCATCCACACCAATTAAAAGGCAGGAACATGTGGAAACATTAAAACATATAACACCACGCTGTTTGTCGATGCACTTGCTGCAACAAGGGTTCCTTTTACAGCAGGGGTATTTTTTTCAGTACAACACTGGCAGACCCCAAAGGAAGTTCATTAGAATATCTTGATCTTCATTCTTATCATCCAGAGACCTAAATATTTCATTGATTAAATATGAATTCTTAGTTTTATAGAAAAAAATACGTACAACTTAATGCTTGGAACTGTGTATATAGCAAATTTTAAGTACACTACAGCCCAGATAAGACTGTGCTGATTTGCAACAGGCCCCTGGGGCTAATTTTGAAGTAATTTATGAGATTATAAAGTGCATGAATATTAAACTGTTATATTTATGAGTCAAATAAATAGTCAACTTCCTAAATCGAACATTGGGTGCCCCTATTTGTAAAGATTGCCATTAGAATTGACACCCTAACTAATCAAACTCTATAAAAAATACCAATAGATAAAAGTCAAAGACTTCACATTTTTTTTGTCTCTGAAAAAGTTAGGAAGGTTGTGCTGCATTTCATGAGAAATTACATACGGCAATAGTGTCTGAACAAAAGCAAGCAAAGCAAAGCTGCTCTAACCTGCACAAAACAACCGATAACACTTAATTTCTCTATAAAAACAATGCATCATCAGCAAGGTGATAATAAGAAAACATGTTATAAAGTAAAAGGGGACTAAATTAGAGGAATATCCTTTAATGGCTGAAGTAAATTTTCTAATCCACCGCTGGACGACATTTGGGCTGCGACCTTGTTGTGAAGAGACTATTCTGTCGGTCTGAAAGGGCTTTGACTCGTTGCTTATCACATTTTAATCACCTTGCATGATGTCATGTTTGTTCTACAATGTAGACTCATTACGGGAGCAGCTGTTCTGAATGTGGCAGGGTTAACAGAAGGCAATACACCTGCAGGTAATAGAGGTCCAGAAAGCCTGTACATCATCCATCCCTCAAACTGCAAATCAATATCTTGAGAATTTAGGCAATGATTAATACCTCGGCCGGCTCTGCGAGCCAACGAGGATGCAGAGGCAAAAGGTTGAGGGATGTGTGGGGGGGAGTGTTCGGTGACCCACATGCCTTCCCCCTCACTTTTGATTTTCCCTGATATTAGCTCTACTTGAGCATCAGTCAAGCCCCCTGCCACTCCCCTGCTGCACCTACACAACAATTTGTAGAAAATAAACAACAACAAATGCACTCATGTTCGCAACACCTGAGCCAGTTTTATAGGCAGGTGAAAGCCTCGCAGATGTGAGAAAACGAAGAGGTGTGGGCCTGTCACAGTTGGTTCTTCATGCACACCTTTTCCCCTCTAATTCAGCCACCCATCCAACTAGCTGCTTCCTGTCCTGCCAGATAATTAGAAGCTGCTGAGGGCAGCGGCCCATTCACACCAGGCCCTCCAAGTAACACGGGTAACATTTCAGTGGCATTATGAGAACATTTCAAACGAACCTGGTCTCGGTGTGATCTGCACAGACCCTAACCTGCAACGTTGCTCTTCACCTGGAAGTGAGTGCAAGTGTCTTGCCTGGCTCTAATTGGAAGAGGGTAGTTCAGTTTAAATGTACTGTGGCTCAGTTAAACTGGGTCAGCTGAGTTGATCTCTATTCAACACATTCGCCACTGTAACCGTGGCTGCTGGCACATTCTCCACTCAGCTCCACAACAACACACTGTAGCAGGATAGCTGATCAAGAGCATCCCTGCGGAGGAGCAAAGTTATTTGTCACCCTATGGACAGGCAAGGAAGAACACTTAAACACTGACTGCACCACATGCAAACACCAGAGGTTCGGGACAGCATTGACAGACGGCGGCCCTTACGTATCTGCTGATGATATTCCGGAGCAGGCTGAAATCCATCCTTCATCCAGCTCCGGCGGTGACTAAAACTGCGCGACAGAGACGTTCAGCTCTCTCTGGATCTTCGTAAACGCTACCTAATGTGGATCTTTCCACCTGTGTCCATCGCTCACTGCCGCCGCCGCCGCCGCCGTGTCTGTAATGCAGAGATGAGCAGCGGTCTCCCAGTCACTCCGCTGCTCTGATTTTCATGGCATCCCTGGAGGAAGAGCCATGACAACAACCTTTACTCTCACGCTGCCGGCGGCATTTTAGAAGAATTCCCCGCCGCTTGCAAGCCACCAGACCTCCGGTTCGTCTCGGTACAAAGTCACCGTCTGAAAACCAAATAAAACAAGATGTTTTATTTCCCTCTTGCCCCCTCACGGGAGAGGCGTCTTCGCGGCGACTGTGTTTGTGCGCAGCTCAGCGGCAACAGCGGCGGCCCCGAAGCGTCCACAGCGCGCGTCAGATGACTGCGCGGCGCATGCGCACTGACGCTTACAGCGTCCCAATAAATTTGAATACAACAAATGCAGAAATTGTGGAGCCTAGAAAACATATTATGTCCATACTCCTCCTCCTCCTCTTACTACTACTACTAATAATAATATTAATAATAATAAAAATTAGATCCTTAATTAAAGTGAAAGTGCTAAATTCCAAATTTATTCTTGTCAAAATGGATAAATTTGCTGTTGTATTGCTACCATTAATATCATTAGAGGCTGTATAACTCCTCCAAGCTGTGATGAGAAAGATACAAAAGAAGTCCTTTTGTCTGCACTACTCCATCTAAATCCAGACTCACTTTGCTCAACTTTTCAGTTCAGATTGCACTAAATAAAAACACAGTCTATTTTCTTAAACTGTAATTTCCCCTCTCGATTGCATCAAAGACAAAAAAAAAAGACATGTAATTTGCACATACTGATTTACAACTTCATATGTATGCTAGTACTGGTGCAAAGACCCCAACTGTTTTTTTTTTTTTGTTTTTTTTTGCAGTGCCTGTTTGTCAGATTATCATGCTTTAATTGTAGGCTTATTATTTCAAATAAGAGTATAATGAGACATCCTTACATCCCAAAGCTGGAGAACTTTTGAGAATTTTAGAAATTTCTGCAAAATGTCATTGACAATTTTTTCACACATGATAGAAACAGACAAAGAGAACCAATTTGTTGTGCTTATATCCAGTGTAAAATATGATCAATTTAAAGGAGTTCGCCACATATAAACCACTAGTGAAACATTTACACTATATGCTTAAGTTTTAATGCCCTAATCTAAAGAATAAGCAGCTGTGAGTCAAAAATAGAATTAAGAACTAGATTGCAAATAGAAAAGAACTGTCCTAAAGTACTTCCCATAACTGCGCCACGTGTTTAGCAGGTCTCAGCCTTTGACGTAATTATTTTGCCATCAGTATATTTAACCTTTGAGTATGTTTAGTCATAGACATTTCACATGCCCTGAATGCCAGCCATCTATTCTGCCTAAACAATCACACACACACATCTGCACAGACAAAATATGAAACACACACATGCATTACTGTCAGGATTTGGGGGTCTTTGGGTTTGTTTTTGCATTAGGTCTATTGTTTCTTTAATTCTGTCATTTGGTTCCTGTGTATAGTTTTGTTATTTGGTGTTTTGCGCCCTGTGCCTTTTGTGTTCCCTGTAATCACTCACCTTTCCTCTGCTCACTACCTGTCAGCTTGCCTCAACCACCCACTTTCTAACTATGTTTGGAAAAGGTTAAAATAGCATAAAAGGACATTGTGTATGAAGAAATGCCTTTTTAAAATATTTAATTGTAAATATAAAATTAAGGCAAAAGCTAATGAACTATGTAAACCCTAAGCTACTGCTGGAAGAGTTACTAGTTAAACCTTTTTCAAGATGGAGTCTGCTGTTTTAAATGAAAACAAGAGGTTATTGTTGAGATTATGATACAAAAAAATCTCTTGATGTTGAGATTACTTTACATTTAAAAAATCAATAAAGCATGAATAATGTTAGTTAATGATGTCGGCCATTTTGCTAATTTGCTCATAAATATATATGGTCAATAGGCAATGCCATATTGTTTTTTAAAAAGTATATTTGTCTCTTTTCCATGCATGCTGTTTATGCATACTGACCACACATTTCTTTCTTTTTTTACTTTAGCTAAGTTTATTTGATCTTAGAAGCACATTACATCAAACTGAAACCATAGAAGAAGAAGAAGCTCCAAGTGTACTGGTGATTAGATCTTCCATCGTTTTACAGAAAAACAAAGAAAAATTTAAAAAATGAGCTCACAATTATAAAGGTTTACATAGTTTACATCATAGAAGATTTTTATGCACAGATAAAATTAAAGAAAAATGAAACAAGTCAAAACTTCCTGTCTGTTTTATGCAACAAACAGTAACTTCAGCTCCTAAAGAGCAGTCCTGCTGTTGGGCTGAGTTTTATAAGTCAAACACAGTTTAACTTAAAAAAAAAAAAAGTCTAAAATTGGCTGCATCTCCGTCCAGAGGGGAGATCCTCTAACAGCAGGTCAGTAAAGTGTGATGTCTGCTCCAGACATTTCATTTGCAGTGTTAAGACTTTCAATTAGGCCAGACACTATTAATAATGTATGGCAATCCAGTGCTTTCAGCTCTGACCTGTTAATCCTTGATGCGGCTGTTTCCCTTCCACAAAACCCTAGGGTGGGATTTTGTGGACTGAGATGAGTTTGCCTTAGTGGACAAATTACAAGATGTTCTTTGCTTATCAGCCAGGCCAATTATACGGATGTTAATGTTTTGCTGCACATGGCACAGTATTATTAAAAAGTACAAGATGAGATTCTTGACATATAAAAGCCAAAGGCAATTTAGTGCAGTGACTTCGAAATTCTAACGTTTGTCCAACCAATTTAGAATATTTTTTACTCTAAATTTATTCAACACTTTACTTTGTAGCTCAACTGTTTTATTTTTAACTCCCGTTGTTTTTATAAACAGGGCAAAATGGTTGCTCAGTTTCCAGTGTATAGATGCTTCCACAGCTGTTGCTGAAAGTATCCCATGCCTGACTGACTGTTTCGATTCCATTTGAGCCGAGGAACTGGGTAATTGTTTCTTCCTTGGTTCTGTCTTCTGCGTGGGTGAGAACGAGGTAGTGCACATACAGGGCAGTGGGTTACTTACCTCATTTTGCCATCAGACCTGCGCGGGCAGGCTCTATAATCTGCAAATGGGAACACAGTGTTCCTACTGTTTTATTTCTATTTTTCCACGTTAGTGCTCGCCTGTTGTCAAGATGTGTCAAAATAATTTAAAGTACATGTAACTGATCACATATGGGCTGAAACACACCAACATGGATGAAGATGATTATAAAAATATGAGGCAAGCTTTTATTCTTTAACGATCAGTTTACGACAACAGTGTAATAGTTGCCATGTCATTGTAATTTGTCATACTCAGGGTTTTTACAGTAATATTCCAAAAATCTCAACATCACTGCCTTTTAAGTCACTTGATTGATAGCACATACACAGTTTAGTATTGCCAAGGCTTTTAATTATGTACAATATCTCATATGATCCCATATGAGATATTAGTGGTATTTTAGCTCCGTATGTGTAAAACTGACTGCATTACAGACATTTTCTTTGAAGTAAATTAGCTGTGGTGACCATCTTGACCTGGGTTACTCTAAAATTGCCTGTGTTTATTTTTTGTTTTGAAGTTTATTTTGTTATTTCCTGTGATGTTTATTTTCTGTATTTTCTCTGTGTTCAGTTTGTTCCTGTGCCTCCCTGTGTTTCCTGTTATTCTCAGTACTTTTCTACAGTCTGCCTCAGCTCCTCAGTTCTGCCCCTCCCACTTACACCTGTTCCCTGATGTCATTTTACCCAGGTGTCTCTACTCTACTCATCAGCCCCAGTCCACTCTGGCTTTGCACTCATCCAGCAGTCCACCTTTGTGCTTCATGTCCTGTTTTTTTTTTTTTGGGTGGGGGTGGGGGTTCCTTCAGTGTTACTTGAGGTTCTTTGTATTGTTTTTTTTTCTTGAGTCCGACCTCTACAAACCATGACAATCAGTTGTAGATGTACAACAATAAAAGTCTTGTGCAATCTGTTGCACTTAGAGTATGTATTGGGGATGACTCTCAGCTACTACCACACCAAGTTTTAGCTCAATATCTATAAAAATGACTAATAGACATTTTTGTGTTTGCTTGAGTCGGTTGACTGTGACAGCCATCTTGATTTGGGTGGACTCCACAAGTTATTCAGTTGTAGATGTACATCTGTGATATTTAACACTGATTTATCACTGTTTGCAGCATGAAGGCTTAAGGTATCTAAGGAATGGTTGCTGTCAGGGCAACTCTTTGCACCATCTGAGCAGAGGAGAAGAAACTAGTGAAGATGAAGTTTACGTCTGTATAATTCATCTTTGAGGAGAAACGAGTACAACATTTAAACAAAACTCACAGCACTTTTCCTTTTGATTATTTGATTTCATTTTCAAGTATGTTTTGATTATTGTAAAAATATGTTTGAATGTTTGACACAAGGCGTCTCACACCAACACACACAGCATGCACACATGCACATCTACGCTATTGTTTAGTGGCGTTCCTCCCCAACAAGATGAATTGATCATTTTCTTTCTTACCTTAAACTTGAAAACCACTGTTATTTAACTAAACTAAAATTAAAATGATTTCAGTTGAAATGACTGTTTTTTATTTTACCTGAGCACTGTATTGTTGCTCAGGAGGGCACTTTCCAATACTTTGACTCTTATAATTCCATAACCTTTATATTTACCCAAAACCTTTATTATATAATTACTGAATGGACAATCAACATTATGCAAGAACTATCACCGGATTTAATACAGTTGTAGTTTCAGGGTTTTCAAGCTCATGAACCAAAATGTAACCCATTTTAGCTGATTTTATCCATACGGGTTTAAATACCGGTTTAATATGTGATGGAGCTAATAATAAAACTTCCTGCTTATAATAGGAAAGAGGGTGCACTCAGAGTCATAGGGGCTAGAGAACAGCTTTGAGTCTACATTTAAAGGTATTTTTAGTTTCATGAAGCATGTGCTGACTCAAAATAGCTGACTGCACAATAAAACCTGCAGTCAGAGATCATTTGCTGGAATAAGGAAAAAAAATGTTAAGGGTAAATCAACCAATTCCCGATTGCTGACAAGTTGTATAGTACAGCTACACTACTAAAATATTTATATAGGAGATTTTAAGTACCAGTTTTCCCAGTGTTTTATCATCATTACAGCTCATGCGAGCAGCTGACACTGCACTGTCGTCAGCACAAACCCTGGATCCTATTATACTGAACACATGACTATATCAGCTCCCTGAATTTGGAAAATGAAGAATATGAGGTATATGATACAGAGAAACAAGTGCATTGATTTTCAATATGCTGTAGTTCCGGAAATCTTTGAGATTTGTTGTTAATAGTTGACTGAGAATAGAGATTTAGACACAGAATTATTGTTTAAATATACACAAGCTTTAAAATATGTATATAGGTACTGTAGTGTTTGAAATTTTAAAGACAGTTTAAACAAATGAACTATTTGTTCTTCATGTAAGAAAATTTGATGTTATTATTGCCCACAGTAGAAGGCGATAAGGTTTTTGCCCCTGTGTGTGTTTGTGTTTGTAAAATATCTCATGAACCAGTGGATGGACTTGAAAGTGAAATTAAATAAAATGAAATTCCCAGAAAGTAAGTACTAGTTAGACTTCTACAGTTTATTAACTTTTGAAGTCAGTTCTATTTAAGATGGCCGCCAGAGCTAAGCAACTTTAACAAACACAGAAATAACTATAATTCAGCCAGTTTTACAGATATAAAGCTAAAATTTGGTTTATTAGTAGCTGAGGCTGATTCCCAACACAGATCAGACAAGATCAGTTTTTAAAACTTTGACACTAACTTTTAAAGTCAACTCTGCTAATCTGTTATCAAAATATCTCACAGACCACTGAATTCATGTTAATAAAACTTTCAGAAGGTAATCATTGGATGTAGATACCAACTGAGTCAACCCAATTCAAGACAACTGCCACAACTTATCGACTTTAGGAAATACAAAAATGACTATAATTTTGTCAGTTTTGCAGATATTAAGCTAAAATTTGAAGCAATAGTAGTACTACACATGTGCAAGATTTTCATCCAAAACTTTGGCATTAACATTTTGACTTTGGTCAAATCGTGTTTGACTGAGGTCAGTTCTAAATTTCCATTCATTACATCCAGTCACTAAATGTTATATAAAGGTAAACATAATAGGCTTAAATGCCTTTATTAGCATAAAAGAGGTGAGGAAAGCAGTGAGATCTGCTGATTTTATTTATCTGCATTTCATTTGACTGATCAGGAGGAAGTAAAGCAGATATTTGCTGCCATCTAGTGGACATTGTTCAAAATCACACACGCAACTTGATAAAGGCCGACATCCTCATCTCTCTGCTTCAAGTCTCAGTTGGTGGAGATTCAGGTAATTTGGCCACTAATTACTTCTTTAAAGTAACTGTAATTGGAGGACTCTTAACATTTACCCTGTTTCACTAGAGAACAATTTTTAACAGAAGGTGGCAATTAGGCGTAAAAGTCTGTTGTTTGCTGTTTATTAATTCATAAAACAGCTACAGCCACATTGGGCTGAGTTCTAGACGTGTGACTGATTGACTTTTGAAGTGTGTTCAGTGATTGTTTGGATGATTTGGTGGTTGAATGAGTGAATCAGCTTACAGGGTTTGTTTGACCTCTTGACCCCATATCAGAGGTGAGCTAATGTGCCTTGAGCAGCTTGTGGGGATTTTGTGAGTGAACACTGCAGGATGCAGAAGATAATAGGTGTGTGTTTGGAGTCTCTGGCGGTGCTGACACCGTTGCATGTGCCTTCTCTCTCCACACCCGGCCTGCGGGTGCCAAGAGAGGGGCTTAAACCTGCGTCTGGAGATGCGGAGCTGCGAGATCCCAGGGAGCGCACGCTTGGCACCGTGAAATAGGATTTGGGAAGGACCGAAGCAATGAAGCGAGAGGGAGGAAAAGCAACTGCCAAGTCCTCTCTGAGGATTTGGTAACCCCCTCCTCACCCCGTTAACATATTCAGTTTGAGCGCACATACATACACACACGCGAGGGAGAGAAAGATAGGGTTTGTAGATGGAAAGGGAAAGAAAAGAAGAGCAGAGAGAGGAGGAACAGAGTAGTGAGAGAGACAGTGACCTGAGCATGTGTTTCTCATCAACTCCTACAACTCTCTAATCCTGCCAAAGCATTTTCCAGGTGGCTCCTGCCCACCTATGCACATGTATGTGTGTATAGTCCATGACATGTATGTGTTGGCTTCCTGCTTGCAAAATCTGTAGAATATTCTCTGAAAATGACAGGACAGGAAAGAGAGATTGGAGAGGAAGGGGGGTAAATAAATGGGCGTGGCTTCTCACACGGCTGTCAAGAAGGTGATTGATTTTCCGCCCCCTGTTATCGAGGCCAGCAGCCACCAGGACCCTGTCCAACACACACAGCTATCAGCAGCTCAATGCGCTGAAAATAGGCCTATCAAGTATCATCTGTCTGTCTCTGTGCATCACGTGGTCATTACAAATCTGCATAACTGGCTATGTGTTTGCAAGGAGCAGAGAGAGAGGAGAAGAAATTAGGAAAGCTCATTCTGACTGCTGCTGGCATGCAGAGGAAAAAAAAAGAAAAGAAAAGATCAGTTCTAAACCTGAGAGCAGAGTGTAGCTGATGTGATTGTCAAAGTTGAGCTTCAGTGATGATGAATCTATTAGAAGAACAAGTGCTGTATTCAGAGATAGACTGCTGTTGATAAAAGCAGGGAAAGTAAAATTTTAAGGCAAAAAAAAAAAGTGGAAACTGAATTTCTGCTTTCACCTGTCCTTCCACTCCTTATTCCTTTGCCCTCTCTAACCTCCTGTTGAGTGATTTCTCTCTCTTTTTTTTTCTTCCAATTTTCTACAAAAGGACTTGTGCAATTTTGCCATTACTCATATTATTGCTGCTGGCTGCAAACTGAGTCTTGGCTCTGTTCCTCAGGGGTAATTGGAAACTGCAGGTGTGAGAGGGCACATTAGCATACACAAGCTTTGCACAGCTTACTGCTTCAGCCCTAATGGCAGCATGAAAAATACATCTATCACGCTAATGCTGAAAAGATGGATGTGCGTCGTAGTTACACCACCGAGACCAGTCATAAAAATGTGATGGCCTGTGGTGTTAGTGAGCTGCGGGACTCTTTGCCCAAAGTGTTCCTGCAGTATGTTTGTGTGAGAACCTGGGACACGGTGAGGGAGAAGATGGGAGTGAGCATCTCTGACTTAAAGAGGACAGCAGTCAAATGACTGACAGAGACAGACTCACTCCAGAAATATGTTTTCTGTGTAAGAAAAAGGCACAATTCTAAATAAAATAAACGTATTTAAGTGTGCAAAATGAGAGGCATTTCAAGTGATAGATCTGTTGACAGGTTGTGAACAATTATTGCCTTACCTGTTGTAGATAGCTCTTTGAACAACCTCAGTTTGGAGAAATAGAGTTTAATTCTGGCTGAAGTGACAAGCTAAAAGCTAGTCTGAGCAGTGTTAAGTCCAAAGGGGATTGCTGCTGTCCTAAAACAAGTCCACCCTTAAAAACCTTGGTCTTTCTCAGAACTGTTAGCTCTTCAGTTCAGTCAGAATCAAACTTTATTTGTCCAAACTGAGGTTGTTCAAAAAGCTACATACAACAGGTAAGATATTAAATGATCATTTCCTTCCCACAGAACCCCACCTAAAAATATTTGAGCTTCCCAGAGAGACTGTAATTAATGACCTCTCTTTAAAATGACTTTAGGCAACTACTTTCAGCTTTTGCGATCAAATACGATGTTATTAAAATGTTACTTCAAGGCAGGTTTGAGATGATTTAGGTGGCAGAAAGAATGGTATCAGACAATCTGATTATGCCTCTGCTCATTAGTGTGTATTTGTATGTATGTTTGAGAACAGTGCTGCATGTATAAATAGAGAAAAACAGTTAAGATGAATGTGCATGTGATCAAATAGCCCAGCTTAGAATATATTTTTGTCTAGAGCTCATAAATAGACTTGTGTCATAAGATCAAAACTGAGCTGGGATTGTTTTGTTTGGCATGATGAACCTAAAGCAAAATTGTTTTCTTCAACCTAACCAATTAGGTGTGAAATTAAAGTAAAAAAGGGAAAAATCTTTAACAAATGTTCAAAATATTTTGCATACAAATTAATGTCACCAATCATCCCTATCTACCTTTTTTGCAAGTGACTTTGACCATGATAAAAGTGGGAAACAATGAGTTTGCAACAGTTTCATTTATTTATTTACATTTTTACAAAATGTAAAATTGCTGCAAACTCAAGTATGTCACAACTTTTGAACTTAGAGTAACTCTGGATCTGAAAACTAAAGAGATTCCTTAGCAGATGAAGGATATTAAATGACATTTAGATGGTATGATTTGGGTCCACTTATTTCTGTATAGTGGGAAAGGTCATTTTAAATCACCACAAAGTTGTTCTGAGTGAGGGTTTTTTTTTTCTCGTGATGAAGCATTTATTTTCAGAAGTGATTATTTTTAAATATTTCTATGATTCCAGAGCCTCCACTTTTAGGACACAAGGAATAACTACATATACCTTGGCAACACATCCATACTTGGGTTAATTAGTTAAAATTTGCATGATTTATTGAAATAAAAAAGAATAGAAAAGAACAAAACAAGCACATTTCTACTTTTCTTGCGGCATGAATCTGCTCCACTGCCACATGTGTCTACAATCAAATTCACAGCAAGCTTGTTTTGCCTTTTAGAGGAACTTTGTGCATGAAATTTTGAAGCATTAAAAAAAAAAAATCCAACGATAATTCTGTCAGGTACAAACGAACATCAAACTCTCAAGCATTGTGAAGAAATCCAAATTGTCAAATCTAATTGTAGGATATTTTGTATATCTGGATGTTCAAAGACTCACTGTGGCACACTTTGCCATCAGAGAAAGAGAAATTTAAAGCGGAGCAACCAATTTCTTCTTAGGAAGCAAAATAATGACCCATTTGGACCCCCTGCCATGTGTGCACGAGGGTGTGTGCCCCTTCAGCTTGCTAACCATGTTATCAAATTGAAGGGGCACACAAGTCTGTATGTGTTATTACCATATCCACACATACACACTCACACACACAGACTTGCAGAGTCTTTCTTTGTCCTGTCTTCATTTTTTTTCGTTCTTGCCTATACGCAGAGCTGTAACAGCTTGTTAAACAGTGACATCCATTGACTCCGGGGCCCCCTGCAGAGCACGTCTCACTGTAGTCGAGGTTTCATGTACGTGCACCAGGCATCACTTCACATCTCCAGAAAAGCTGCGGCTCAAACTGCCTCCCAGAGCGTGCATGCACTGTGAACGTAGAGGAGGGACGAGTACACAGCACAGTGGTGAAACAGGTCAGATGGAGGGGGGGGTAAGTGAGAATAAAATACATTCATTTGGTCTGAACAACCTGTTCCCCCAAGATGAATTATTAATAACTGCAACAACCTGCCATCAGCAAGAAAAAATAAAATCCTCAAATTAGAATCCAGAGTTTGCTAAAAAAAAATATAAAAAAAAATTCACAATT
>JAOXNZ010000188.1:16390472-16411108 GCA_028566095.1 Kryptolebias brasiliensis | reverse complement strand
ATTTCTACAAGATGATGTCTCCCCCCCCTTTAAAAAGTGCCACGTTAACCTTTCAGTCCGATCCGATGACATGAATTTGGAAACTCAAACTGAGAGCAACTGGTTGCATCGTGAGGCACCGCGCGCTCTGCGCAGCCGAACCCTGCGTGGAGCCGCTTGTCCTAAAATAAAACCACTGCGTGGAGAGGAGGGAAAATGCGCAAATTGGAACCTATAACGCGCCGAAAGAAAGATGCTCAACAAAGATATTTAACAAAAACGAACGAAAAAAAAAATCCACAAATGTTATAACAAATATTTACACTACAAATAGCCTTTTTAATATTGTTTTTTTTTATTCCTTTGGGATTGTTAAACTTACGCGTGATCCCCCTCGTTGCCTCTCTGCTCCAGACAAAGTGAGCACATTTGTCCCTCCACACTCCTAAAGCCGTCCTAAACCCATCCAAAGCTGCATGTAAGACCGGCGCTACACACTCCCACCACAGTCTGCGGCCGCTCGAGTGCCAAGGCCATCCATGCCCGGTGCCCAAACCCACCACTCAACACACACTGAGGGGCAGAGACAAGAAGAAATGACATTTATTATACTCTCTAAAAAAAAGGAAAAGGAAAAACCCAGACAATTCCAAGTTATTGTTTCTCTCTGTGGAAAAAAAGGGGGGCTTGCTTCTAACATAATGAACGTCTTTTGTGCAGCGCAGAACAATACAAAACAAGTATTCTAATAAATAGCCACTTTTTTTTATGGGGGTGGCGGGGTGGGGGGCTACTGGATGAATGGGCTGGAGCGGCGGGGTTCTGAAAGGCAGCTGTGCCGCATTCCGGGGAGGAGGGGCGAGGACTTGGCGAGAAGCCCCGCACCCCCTTGTCTCCTCCTGGATACTGACTCCCATTTACTGAGCCCGAAACAGAAAAAAAAAAGATGCAAAGGGGGATGAAGGGAGGTGGGAGAGAGAGAAAGAGAGAAAGAGAGAGAGAGAGATGAGGAAGGCAAGGGGACGTTGTAGATCTTTTTTTTTTAAATAATAAAAATAATATGATGGAATCATCAAGTCTCGCGTCAAACTGAAGCGCAAAGTATCCAAACCTGCGCTGCTCAGAGGCATGCGGCTCTGACAGCTTGTAGGTGGAGGAGCACACACTGAAATTTACACAACAAATCCACAATACTGCAACACGCAGCTGGGCTAATTAAAGGATTCCTAATTAAACACAGGTTCACAGTTGGATGATGTGGCGGAGTGTTCCTCACACTGTTTAATTTACTGCTCCTGAACTCAACAATTCTCTCTTCTCAGCCTCGCGTGATTGTTTTGCAAACAGGAGCGCACTCAGGATGAGCGGCGCCTTCATTTTTCATGAATTCTGCAGGCTGCCTGTTGCAGCATCCTGGTTTCAGAGCTGCCAGAGCTGCCAGACTCTCTGACTTGTGGCTCCTGTATCTGACAGGTGCGTTTGCTGCTCCTCACATCCATCCGGTCTTTCGAGGCTGGAGGTAAGAGGGACAAGTTTGTGGGTGGAATGAAAGTTATTTGTTTCACAAAAAAAAGGGAACAACATTAAATGTTTAATTGATCAGATCTACCATAATGTAACTGACTCTTTTAGAGTGTTTCGTGAATATTCATGGTCCTAAATAAATAAACTTAAATGTAATTGCAAAAGGAGGAAAAAAAAACCTTTATTGCTTCATATATTTTATTAGAATACCTTAATGCAATAATTCAAACATTGAGAGGTAAGGTTCTGTGGAAAAGATTATGAACAATAAATATCTTACCTGATGTAGATAGCTCTTGAAACAGAATGAGTTTGGAGAACTAGAGTTTAATTCTGCACAGACTGACTAGTCTGTGTGGGAACGAGACCAAAATGGATCACTGCCATCTAAAAATGATTCCAGTTTTGTTAATTTTATTGCATATTGTGTGAATGCTATCTTAAAAACCTTTTACAGTGACAATTCACAACAAAAACCACCCTAGGGCACTATACATAAGAAAAACCAAGTCTAAATCATAAATCCATTTTAGTCTAAAACAGATATATATTCATATCCAATGACAGCCAATGCAATTCCTATTATAATACAGTACATTCACATACAGTACATTATGAAACCCTTTTATAGTAAAACTTATGTAACAAAGGAAGCGTATAGATAGTATTGAATCTCCACTTTATCACAATCTCCCATCCTGCGCAAACAGAACAACTTCCTTTTAACAGGAACAAAAAACCTTCAGAAGACGTATTTAAAGTACTCTTACACTACAAGCTCCATTCACTCATTCATTCACTCACACTCATACACAAATGTACAGAATCAGGCGCTACATGGGGTTCAGTGTCTTACCTAAAGACCTTTTGCCTTGTGGTAGTGGAAGTTGGGCTCAAACTGCCAACCTTACAATTAGCAGAAGACAATCTTAAATCTCCTAAACCACTGCTGGCCAAGCTGTAAAAGGGTTAAAGCAGCTTCTGCATTTGTTCACAAGAGATTATTTTTGCCACTTCTGAGAAATTCAGATACACCTAAACCATAGGAGCAGGTGATTGACACAGAGTGGTAAGCTAAGTAAAAGAGGGTTAGGTGAGTGGGGCGGGGGGTAAGGAAGACAGCAAGTCAGGGAGATCAGATCAAGATCAGGTCTAAAAGAGTTGAGGGAAGAGTGGGCCAATTGTCTAAAAGCAAAGGTCTTCGAAAGACCTGAAAAACACAAAAATCAAAGGCAGAATGAAAAAGACTCGAGTGGCTTGTTGCATAGATGGAGAAGCAGCTCTGACCCTGGGAAACTTCAAAATTTACTTTACCATAATGCATCTAATCCGCGTTTAAAACAGGTTACAAAGCTGCCATCCTGAAAGTGTGCATTTTTTTTAAACGAGAACATGTCATTCAAATCTCTGCACTCTTGTCTACAAGCAATTTGTTCTTTTGTTGCTCCTTGTGCTCTATTTTCATCTTTTTCTCTTGCAGGAGGAGAGCATGCGAGGGGCTCGGTGGAGTGGTGAGTCAGAGACAGGATGACACCAAAGGAAGGAGGTGAGAAGAGGAGTCGGCAGAAGGAGGAGAGAGAGGGAGACCAGGGAGGCCAGTGTCAATCCCCACGGCAAACAGTGGCGGATAATCATGGGTTTTAGGAAAACACTGTGTCCATAATGCTATTACTCAGGATTACCTACTCCAGCAGAGAAGGCGAGACTCTCTTCACAATGTGCCACAGACCTTTCAGATAATCATCTTATCACAGATGACAAATCCAGAAGAAACATCCCATTATTCAAGAGGGAGGAGAAAAAAAAAACTGCAGCATGTTTGGATGAAGACATATTGTAAGCCTAAATTATTCAAGTGGAAAAATATCAGATTTTGAAAATTAGCACGCCAGTGGCTTCCACACTCTCCCCTTTTCTTTCCTTTTTTTTTTTCCATTCTCTCACTGTCTCTTTCTCCCAGAGCGCTTTCTCTTTTTCCCCGCAGGGCAATTAGAGACAAGATTTTACACATTGTTCGGCTTATCAATTAGCCATAACACCTTCCCCTCTGATTGGTCTGTAACGAACATAATGGTTTTAACAGTCAGGAGTTGCTACTCTTAGAGGTGCTGTGCTAATGGTGTCGCCACGGCGATGGAGTCACAGTAACAGCTTTGCAGAAAAGCAGAAGGAGGAGGAGGTGGTGGTGGGGGGAGGTAAGTCAGCTCTCCCTAACACATCTCTAATTAGAGCTCACAGTCAGTCATTACTGATGTAATAGGGTGTAACACTAATGGCTATCAGGCAAGCCCCCACAAACAACCGAGGGGGGCTCTTGTAAGGTGAGAGGAGCAGAAAATTTACAGAGGAAAGGGGGGTGGTGGTGGTGGGGGTCTGGTGAGGAGGTGAGGCGAAATGAAAAGTTAGGGCGTGGAGTGTGAACATGGGTAATGGAGGTGGGGAGGTGGGGTGTGTATTAGGGGTCAAGGAATTATTTGTGTGGGGGGGGGAGAAAGCATGCCTTGGAGCGGAGAAGGTTTTTAAGTATACGAGGTCAGGGTCCATTAATGGAAAGTCTTTCTGATGATGGTGAAATCTGTCACAGGCCAGATGCAGAGACTGATGAGACAAAAAGAAAAGGGAAAAAGACGTTTCTTGTTTATTCAGGAAGCCAAAAGAGATGCAGGATGGCTGTGAGGGAAGGAGGAGGCAAACCTGAGAGGCAAAGTTTACCACTTTGGCACTTAGACCTTGTTAGAACTGATGCACTCAGCAGCCCATTCAGCTACTGATGCATGTTTTTACACTTTTCATCACAAAATTGGAGCATCTGCAGCAAAACAGAGCGATGGAGATAAAAAAAAAAGTGAGATGGACGACAGGAAACCACTGTCAAGATGAAATTAGAAGTGATGTAGTCTTTTCTACGAGGGCTGTGAGTTCCCCTGAAAGTAAGGAACTAAAGTCTGTGCAGAAATGGAACTCTTTTTTAGGGTGAACATTAGATTTAAGCAGTGAAGCAGATATTTCTGGAATCTGAAAAGTGACTTTATTCTGATAACCTGGAATTAAATATTGCTTCATTGTACATTTATTTAGAACAGGTTTTGGAAAGGCCTCCTTTGTTACCTTCTGCAGACCAAAAACATGCATGTTACATTCATTGGTAACTCCAAATTGTTCCTAGGCGTGAGTGAGAGTGTGAATGGTTGTCTCATTTGTCTCTGTGTCCCTGTGGTGGACTGGAGACCTGTCTAGGGTGTCCCCCGCCTCTCACACAGTGACTGCTGGAAGATAGGCACCAGCTCCCCGCGACCCACAAAGGAAAAAGTGGGTAAAGAAAATAGATGGATGGATATTCTTCATATACTGTAGGTTTTTAGGGTTATACAAGTTCATGCATTTTCCCAGCACCCCCCACCCCCAACTCAAACAAGTTCTCACAACTATGCTTAGTTATAATGTAGTATCTTTAAACCTTGATACAAATACTGAAGGAATTTGATCTGAAAATTAATGTAAACTGCCAAAACAGAAATAGATGTTGAAGTAAAGCCCTGATATAATCAGTATATATAATATATTTAAGGTACTCAAAGACTTTCTTCTATCTATGAGCTTTATCTTCTGCCTTGAAGTCCTCTTGGAGGATATTTGTTGAGGAAAGTTGAATTAAGACTGTTCACAGAAAGGTTAAATCTCATTTACTGTATATAAGCAAAGAAGCACAAGGATCAAAGCAGCCATCAAATACATGATGCAAAAGTTATGCTTTCCTTCTCCTGCGATAGATGGACTGAGAGTCTTGAACCATGGAGGAAGATTTTAAGTGTCATCTATTGTGTAGCTTCTCTAACGACAGGAGCACCAGCTTGGCCTTTTAGCAAGCTGCAGGACTTCTGGGGCGCTCTCTATTCCTGGACTCAGTCATAAAGGTGTGTTTGATTATGTGTGTGTGAGTGTGTATATCTGAGACTTGGGTGGGGGGGTGGGGTGGCTCCTCAGTTGCCAAAGTGTCGTCCCTCACCCAGAATTTAAAATAAGGTCATCATCCCCAGGAGGCCTCAAGTCAAAGCCTCCCGTCTTCACCTGCCCTTTAACTCTCCCCATTGCCTTTTTTTTTTCTTAAATCAGTTCTTCGTCTCAGTCCCATGTTTCCTTCCTCTCTTGTCGTGTCTTCTTTTTCTCCTTTGTTTAATCGCCGCTCCTCACATTCCCAAAGAAAGCATAAACACGAAGCATCAAAATAACTCTGCCTCTTCACTTGTACTCATGCTAAATATCGTCCTTTACCTCAAAAGTTGGAGCTTGCTTTTGTTGCTTATTTGATTTTGTGCTGGCTTAAACAACAACAACAACAAATTTGCAATAATGTCATTGGTCCTTAAAACTGTAATTTGATTGTCAAAATGAATTTTATGGATTAGTAAAACAATAACAGAAATGGCATCGTTTGTTGATAGGACAGGTGCATTAAAGCTTGTGGTCTGTGTGCCTGTATGGTATGTGTGTGTGTGTGTGTTTATGTGTGTGTATGTGTGTTGTGTGGTACAGATGCATATCCAATGCAGAAAAAGAGCAGGACAACAACTCACCATTCTTATGCTAATCAAGGAGGCCATTAATGTTTACATTTAAAATCAGGCCTCGCAAAGAAATACATTCACTGCCCGCTAAACTGGGATAATTAGTTTCCTCTTAAACTCATATTCCATTAACTCAGGTGAATCCATCTGAGTTTCATGAAATTTCTGCTTCATTTTTGCATAATAAAACAATTTAAAAGATAATGACATATTCAGTCCTACTCTGGGCAGAAGAGCATAAGAAAATAATGTGTAAAAGGGCTTTTTATTCCATTAGTTTCCTTGTATTGGAAAATATTTTAAAGTGTTTGCTATAAGTCAGTGAGTGATTCATGCATAAATTAAATCTTTACCTGTACATGTCTTATTGGAGATTAGTGATTGATTTATTAAAATCCCTGTTGGTTCTTTTGTGTGACATCTTCCATTTTACTGTTAAAAAATACTTTAAAGCCATGTGAAATTCTCACATTACCTTACACATAGAGACAACCTCTTAAAGGATAAAGGAGTTTTTGATTCTGTGAAAAGGTCACGAACAATAAATATCGTACCTGTTGTAGATAGCTCTTTGAACAACCTCAGTTTGGAGAAATAGAGTTTAAATCTATCCAAATTAACAAGCTAACAGCTAGTCTAAAGAGCACCGATAGCAAAGTGGATTAATGCTGTCTCAAAATAACCCCAACCTCATAAACTTTATAGCTGTTCCTTGAAAATGCATTTTTATAAACCTTTACATTGCCAAAAGTTTATCATTACACATTTGCATTGAATCTGATGATTATTTGGTTATTTTCCAAGACAGAGTGGCAGGAATAGCATATTTCTGCTGCAATAAATGTAAAATAGGAGATTGACAGCAGCGTAAAGGTTTTTAAAATAGTGTTTACATGAATGACCATAAAATGTTTGAGATTGGAGTTGTTTTAAGATGACAACAATCCTTTTTTAGATTTTGATCAATCCAGTCAGAATTAAACTCCAAACTGAGGTCATTCAATAAGCTTTCCACAAATGTTCATAACTTCACTTCATAGGATGTAATCTATCGCTCTAAATCATGAGTTCACTTTCCATTTGCTCTAATAAGGACTTGTTGGTAGAAACCTTTTACTGACAAAAAAGACTATTTGTGAACAATCCAATGCATGCGCATGTAAATATGTCAGTTCTTTAACCGCATTCAGACTTTGTTTGCTCCCATCTGTGCATCACCAAAACCAGAAAACTTAACTTGAAACTGTCGCTTCTGCAGGGGTGTGTAAGGGTAAGTGTGTACATGAGCATGACAGAAAGCGTGTGCATGTGCAGCGGACAGTAATTTAATTTTACAAAAATAAAAGCTAAATTATCAAAACACAGCAATTTCCCCTCCTTTAAGCAATACCCCCTTTATGTTTTGCTGTATTTCTTTTGTACCACAGACACTTATTGTGCTGAAAACACTTATGGTTTATATAGGTAAGTAGCTTCACATGTCTCACTCTCTCTCACACACACACACGCACTCACACACACACACAGCTACATACATACACACACACACACACACACAGTGTAATGGATAGGAGCTGGCTGAGGGCGTCTGTCAGGGGCGACTGTTCTAATCAGAGCAGTGGGGAGAGAGATAAAGGAGAAAATAATGAGTGTGGCATCGGGCCTTTCATAGCGCAACAAAAGGCCACGGGATCAGATAGACACACACAATGTGGAGAGGAGAGGAAGGGAGGAGAAGAAGAGAGGGAGAGAGAGAAGAGAGGGGGAGAAAGGGAGGGATGGGAGGACGCACCCCGGCGAGACAAAACGAGGGACGGCCGTTTGCAAATATGCCTTCTTGCACTGCAGGTGATGCACGTTCTAAAATGCTTGCTTTCGTCTGGCTTCATTTGGAGGAGGCCAACGAACAGAACAGAGGGGATGGACGTTTCTATGACAACATCAATCATTTTAGCACTAGGAGCTGATTACAAATGTGTTTGGCAGTGTACATTCTTCCATTTTCCGCCTTAAAATACTTTTCTGGCCTCCTGCCCTCTTTCTCACTGCTGATTAGTGCTGCCTCATTTACGGCATGTGATAATTTCCAGTCATCCTTTGATTATTAATGCTTAATTTACCCAGATTACACTCCTTTGATTATTAATGCCTAATTTAGCCTGATGACACCAATCATTAAACAGTGCCCAAACTGAAAGCAAACAACCTCTGTAGTTTTCCAATGTACCGATACAGCCTCTTCTACAGATAATGATACAGTTTAGAGAGGCCAGCAGGCCCTGCGAGCGTTAAGTCAATGCCCACAGTTTTTTTCACCCAAACTCCCATCAAACTTTAAAGGGGGGGGAAAAAGAAATACTAATTAGAAACTGCAAGCTAGGAGAAATGAGCAGGCAGACTCAGAACAGAAAATCCTATTCAGAGACTTAATGAGCTTGTCGAAGCTGAATAATTGATTTCTAATTCTAGCCTGCAGCTGTTGACCCGATCAGGGAGTGTTTTGAATGGAAGTGAAATATGTTGCGCTCTGACTTGGCACTGTTGGCTTTCTGGTAACGAAGCCATTACCAAACACTTCCATATCTATACCTTCAGGTTTTATATACACGGAGATGTTTTCACATTTAACTGCCTCATCACGATGACATCCATCACAGATAATTCTCTTGACATCTCAATCCTCCCACAGATCTTGTTGAATATTTTTGACTGGAGACAGTTTCATAAAAAATAACAATAATATTAACAATAATAATAATAACAATAACAAGGCTCTTTGATTTTCAGCTGTAAAAAGCACAGTGAGGTAAACTCTCCCAGCGTTGGGAACCACAGTCCATATCAGATTGTAGGTGTTTTGTGTTTCCCTCATTTGCTGCAGAGTGATGCTTTGTTGGCCTGTGTGGACGATCATATCCTGGGGGCTCTGGGGCGGGAGCGGCATAGAGCACCCTGTGTGTGAACCACAGCCGCCCAGCGTCCCTGTAAGATGACCTCACGGAAAATGGGCCTAATTATTACCGTGACAGCCCGCGCTATCATATTCTGCCAGATCAGTCGCTGCATAGGAGGGAGAGGGCGGTAGAAAAATTAACAGAAATATATACCACAGTGCCACCAAACAACCCATCGCCACCCCCTCTTGCCTAAACTGAGCCCATTTATTTTTAATACCCTAATCAGCGGGTCCCAAAGGTGGCTTGGCTCTCAGTCGCCTGCACAGACAGACACAGGTGAGTACAGGTGAGGCAGCGAGGGCAGAGGAAGCTACTGCTGGGCTTCTAACCAAGACCAGAAACTTAGCTGTCAAAAATAACTGGGTGAAAAATGACCCAACATGCAACTTCAGAGTCAAGGAAATACATTTTAAAAGTAACTTTCTGCCTGTTTGTTGGATTAAATGGTCGAAGAATGACGAGACTAGGGGGCTGGGGATGACACTGTAATTACAAGAAGATACAGAGTTTAAGGTAGACAGCAACAATGAGCCCAAGGATTGTCCTAATCCTGAAGCCTGTAGTCATTAGGGCTGGATCATTATATGATAGATTTCAGGGCTATTTGCCTGGTTTTGTTCCCAGAGACAGTATTCCGAGAGACACCCTGGGAATGGGACATACTACACCAACAGCTACCTCCGTGAGAAAAACACTGCAAATATTAGTGCTTCTGTGCTCAACACTGATGTTTTTACAGACTTCCTATAATACCAGGCCGTCTGAAGTCACAGGAGAGTGTTGTACATCCAAAGATAAAAAAAAGATCTTCAGAAGTTTAGCTTTTTCTTCAGCATGTATGAAATGTCTTTATTTCTTTTTATAAATATTAAAGCTTTATTGAGCTAATGAAAAACAAAAGTTGCAAGTGAAGCAAAACAACAACAACAACAACAACAAAAACCCTAAAAGATGCTGTAGACCTGGTAAAAAAAAAACCTTGCAAGGTAAAAGAGAACTGACAAGGGTTTACTTAACATAAAGAGGAACAAAACCACGGAGGACTGAGGAAAACCAACCTCACTAATGACTAATGAGAAACAGGTGTGCCAATTAGCAAACCGAACCCAGGTGAGGAGAGAAGGTGAAAAGTGATGCTGACCTTTTTTTTTGAAAAGAGAAAGTATTCTAAAGTGAAGCCACAGAGTTATTGTCATTTTTTTATTTTTAGAATCACTTCTTTTTAATTTATTAACCAAACCAGTAATAATTGGTTTCAACTCTAAAGGTTTGCCAGCAAAATTGTGTTTTAGCAAATCCTCCTGTTTTTCCCCAAATAATATCTTGTTTTTACCCGACTTTAATGGCAGCAGATGATCATGTAATTGCCTATGTTTATGTGTTTCTTTGTCTGTCTGTTGCAAAATATCCCATAAACCAGTGGATGTTAATATAACTCAGAAAGTAATCATTGGATGTACATCTAAAACTGCTACTGCTAATCAACCTTAGCAAACACAAACATGACAGTAACTTAGCTATTTGTAAGGATACTGAGCTCAAATTTGGTGTGGTAGTAGCTGAGAGTCATTACCAACACATACTCTGAGTGTTAACAGATCACACATTTATGTTTAAAACTTAGGCATGCAAGGCAACAGGTAAATAATGTAAATAATGTAAATGTAAATAATATTGCCACAGTATTATACTCCAGAGCTGTTAATGTTATAATAAAAATAACCATTTAAAAAGTAAGACAGACATGAAATGGTTTATTGAAACTGTTCAGGATTTAAAACTTATACAATAATAGTTAAACAAATGCAAGATCAAGACCAATCATTTCAAATATTTTTGTTAAGCAAAAATGTTAAATTGTTGGATCTTCTTAATTAGTTTGTCTGTGAATAAGAAACTTTAGGGTAACAAACAACCATTTTGCAAACTGTCACACAATGCGATCACTACGTACTGAGGTTCAGCAAGTTCTCAACAACACAACTTCAAAAACATTAAAACTGAAAGAAACAAGCATACTGAATGGACATTTCATCCTAAAATCTCCTGTTGCATCACAGAGGGCAGACACAAAACACTGCAATCACCTAGTAAGGTCTCTGACAAAAAAATTCACAGCAGAGAGGCAAGCTCTTCTATAGGAGCACAAAAATGTGCACTGCAGAGGTTGGGCAAAAGAAAAAAAAAACAACAACAAACAGCTCACTGCAGAGTGACATACATAAAGCTGACCTCCATTCAAAATGGGAAGATTCAAGTCACACAGCGGCATCATTTTGCAAGAGGCAGAATACATGGGGGATGCTTATTTACCCTCCAGAGAAGTCTGGACATAAGTGGCCAATTCTCCTGATAAAAAAGCGGTGACAAGTAGTGACATAAATATAGAAAAGAGAAAAAAACGGACATGAGGAGAACTGGCAGCACGTACTCTGGACTGACGAGAGAAAGTCTCAAATGTTTGACTGTCATGGAGGGTTTGCCAAAGGACAGAGTTATAAAGATCGAGAGGAAGTAGAGGGTTCACACTGTGCTGCAGCTGGAGATGTGGACTTGGTCAGAATTAGCAGAGTCTTCAGTCTTAAAAAGGATGTATAGGTCTTACTCAGAATGGAAAACCATATAAGAGGTGTTTGATCTGTTCAAAACTAATCTCTTAAGCATGGTAAAAGTCAGATGACGCCTGAGTGAAATGACATTGTTCTTGTTTATCAGGATTTAAAATAAAAGTAAAGAGGTGGTAAAATGGTGTGAAACTGACATGTTAACTGGGGACGTTACTGGTTATTGAACCACCAAACCTCTAAAGGAAGCTCAACAGCTCTACCTCCTGCGCTATAAAGCAGAAAATCCTCATGAAGAGGTTAAAAAAACAAAACAAATGAAACTATTTCTTCAAAACACTCAGAATAAGTCTCTGGAAAACTGTCAGAGAACTAAAGGAAAAAGTAGGGACTCCAAATTCATTGCTTGTCTTGCACTTTTGTATGTTAACTGCTAAATTATTGCTAATTTTAGTTTTCTCATGAAACATGGTCGAAAAGGATCCAAATGCAGCCGAGTGACAAACCAGAGTCAGGTGAAAATACCCAAAGTTTTATTGCAAATAAATGAAACACAAGGAACTGTCATGGCAGGGAAAATCCATGTACCTAAACTGTGAGTAAAACTAGGTATGCACTGTGCTATCTGTGTATCATGGTCATAGCCTGGGGACATCCAGTCCTGTTTTTAATTCTCAACAACCACTGGTGTGGACGGGCCACATGACATGGATACACTTCAACCACGTTGATAAATCACTATGACCTTGCTACAAACATTTTGAGGATGTTAAAAAAAAACACAACCAACACCTTGCCAAGATCCCATTGTAGCAGGCTCTTCATCCAGTGCAGACAGGGCCAAGTAAATGAACAGAAACCCGGAGTATATACGCACTAAAGGCAGAAACAGAGTTGTTGGTGCTTTTCTGCACCGTATAGGCAATTGGTTGTGTGCACCTGCGCTCTTGTTCATAGTTCAGCTGCACCAAAGCATTTCACTCAGTCTATATTTTTTATGTCAGCCATAGGTGGTGATGTTGTGCTGACTTCTTAACTGTTGATCCAAAAGACAACAAGAAGAAGAAGTGTCAATTTTTGTATCCTTGTGATTCTCAAGTGATAAATGACAAACAAGTGTCTGCATAGTTTTTCTTCTTCTTCTCATGATTTGACTCATGGTCGTTTTTGACTGTTGTATTTTTGGCGCCACCATTTTAGATGGAACAGGCGTGCACTGCACCATGCACAGTGTGGTCGCAAAAGTCTGGGGTGCTCCTCTGCTGAGGGGGCTGATGGACCTTAGCGGACAGGTAAAGATGACAGAATTTACTTCATAGCAGCAAACATGAACAAGCATCTTTCTGCCTTAAGGGAGTAATCACAAAACTGGATCGAGTGTGTTAATTGACAGATTAGGACCAGCTGTAAGGTGAGCAGAAAAACAAAACTAAGAACAAAAACAAAACTGAACAGAAAACCCTCCAACCATGACATTAAGTAGCTTTAAACAGCTGTTTTTTTCAAGAGTGTGTGTCTATTTGTGCATTTCTGTGTGTGCAGCTGTGTCTCTCTTTTTTAAACATTTTTTTAGGGAGAGAAAAGAATACAGTAGTTGGCCTTGTAACCCAGCCCTGCCCTCCACCTCCCTGGACCCTCTCACTGTCACTGGCCATGTGTAGTGTGTAATAGGCACTGACAGTTGTTGTGCAGGTCAGTAACCCCATGGCCCCCGTCTAATTGAGGCTAAGGATCCCGGCTTGTCCTGCCATCTATAATTAACCACATCATCTGTGGCCGTATGAAAGATTCAGCTGGACTGGGAGTGGCCGACACTTGATCCCGCTGCTGGTGTTTAATGCTGTACGTACAAATGTGTTTGTTGGTGAATGCATCACAGTGACTTTGGGGAATTTTCTGATTTTTGAACAGATGGTTAAATTTAGTGTTTTTTTATTTTTTGAGAATTCATCATAAATGCATTAAACTGCAAATTGTATCATGACACGAATGTTGCATCTAAATAAAGCTTGAAGAAAACTTTTATCTGTATTTGCATATGAAAGTAAAAAAAAATTAGAAAAAAAAGAATATATATATATAATAATGCTATACATTTATCCTCGTTTCCGTTCTCTGCTGCCCAGCTTGAGCTTTGCTGTGACAGGAACTCTCAAGTGTACTCTGCCCCTTCAAACACCTTGGTTCTGTCTCCTCCTGCCCTCGTCGTCTCCTCCTCCTCCTCCTCCTCCTCCTCCTCAGCTCTCCTGGCTCACAGCGCCCCACTCAACTCCACTCTCTCTGTCCTGTCGATGCCTTTGAAATACGGCTTTCAAAAATGCTGCTTTTTGAATTAATGAATCATTTTTCGCCAGGTGTCGTTGAGGGAGGAGGCGGGGTGGTGGGGGGAGTGGGGGGCAAAGGGGAGGGGAGTTTGGGGAGGGGGGGCTAATAAATACAGAGTAGTGAGAGACTCACCACTCCCCTCCCTTGCTCTGCACACTCTCCACAGCTCCCCACCCAACACACACAGACACACACACACACACCTTTGCTCTCCTCCCACCCCAACCCTCCACCCCGGCCCCTATGATGAAAGGCCTGGCTCGTTCCTGTACCTTTAATTTAAAGCTGAAAAGGAAAACGAGAGCGGGGGTGCGAAACACGCTTATGAATATGGAGAAAATTGAATGAGAACCATCCCTTTGAATAAATCAGTATGAATATCCCTTGGCCTTGTTGGGAGGAAGATCACATGAGACCATTGGATATACAGATGGAGAGCGGCTTGATGGACCACTGTGTATGTGTGTGCGCTTGTGCCATGTCCTATCTGTGTGTTTTCATTATTTGTATGCAGATGTTCTGAGAAACTGAGACTGCTCGTGATGCTTTTTTCCCCCAGTGTTTTTTCTATTTCCTGCAGAAAATGGCTCAGAGGAGTTTTAAAAAGCAACCATTTGGTAATTAAATGAGACAGAGCTCTCTGCAGATGATTTGAATCAAGTGACTGAGTTCTTTAAAAAAATAGACATAAGGAAGTTTGACAAGTTACATATGTACACTTAGCAGAAGTGGTTATTCTCATTTTTTGTGAACCAAAGTTTTGGCATTCATATTCACAATTTTTGTCAGGATTTGACTGATGAAAATTAAAGTTGAATTGATGCCGAGGTTGTGTGTGGAAGTTAATACAAAGGAAGTATTCAACAGCGAGGCACAGTCCCCACATCATCTTCAAACTCTCAAATTATTCTTTCAGTAAAGGAGTGTAATATTAAGCATGAATAATGTGTTAGTTAGGAATGTTTAACCCAGGAGTTTTTAATTTGACAAAGGTGGATTTTTTTAGCCTGACTGGATCACTAGGCTAACGTGAACATATTACCTTCTCTGTTATGGGTTATTCTTAGACTTTTCGATGTAAATCAGCTGCAAAAGCACCATGCCTTCAGTAATTATTTTCCTTTTATAGTCATATTATCAATGAGCAATTAAGAATCTCTGCTGAGGGAACACATTATATGCAAACCCTCAAAGCTTCACTGTTATGTCAGCGAAGCTAAGAACAAAAGTTAACAATAAAAAGTTACCATAGACTGTCATGACATCTATTATTTCTGATAAAAGCTGGTTTTCTTAAGACAGTTAATACAAAGAGAGCATGGTCACAGTCTCTGATCATTCACATTTTACAGGTGCTGTTTGGTGAATGATCAAAAGAGAAGGTCACTTTGAGTTAAGAAAATAGCAAAAAGAGGTAGGGATGTGACTACATTGATACATATGAATTTAAAAAAGGACACAACCTCACTTATGTGTCCCTCAACAATAAATGTGAAATAAAGCATTCAAGATGCAATTGACTTCTACTTTAATTTAAGAGGTTTAATAAAAGAATGATTGTATCAATCCCAAGGCATGTAATGGAACAAGTACTCGTACTGAACCATCACAGTACAGACGACAGGGTTTGGTGCATAAAATCTGACAGAGAATATGTTGACTCTCATCTAGAAGAGGGTGCAAATGCTTTTTACTGTCACCGCCAAAAGGTGTGTGTGTGTTTATGCATTCATTTGTCTGTCAAGTTAGCAAAATATCTCTTGAACCAGAAGAAGGATTTTCATAAAATTATGAAGTAATCATTAGGTATGCACCTACAACTGATTAACTTTTGGAATCAGTCTGATTCAAGATGGTTGCCATTGCTAATCAACCTGGGAAAACCAAAAAAGAATGGCTATAAGTCAGTCAATTTTACAGATAATGAAGTAAAATTTGATGTGACAGTGGTTGAGAGTCATTTACAAAGCACTAAAGGATTAAAAGGATTTTCCAGATTTGACCTTGAAAAGGCTACAGTTTTATCTTAGATTATCTTAGATTTTCTTAGTTTAAAACTCACCAAGGCTCATCAAGGCAAAGTAAGAACAGCAGATCAGGAGTCACACCTGAGCCTGAACAGCCTGAACACCTAACTGTCTGTTTCAAATCAGCAGTGAGGAAAAGCTTCACTTTCCTGGTGATCCACGGCAGCCGTGGAGAACAAGAAGGGAAGATACGGGAAGCAAAAAGGATTATAATTTGCTCGCTTTGAAATGCCTTATTGTAGCTAATAAACACTAATTAAATACATTACCATGTGTTTACCTGTGCATGAGCATCCCACTCACCTAGCTGAGAAGCTGTGCTTGTTTAACATTTTTATTCATTTTGTTTTTTCACATTTGGGTTATATATTGCCTTTGATTTTATTATTGGCGATCAGAAGATTGATTTGCCTGCAGGACACCATTTACAGTTCAAATTGGATGAATAAAACAGAACAGTATGACATTTTGATATTTTTTTAAATTTATAATAAAAAAATCAGCAAATCCTACTTTGTTATACATGACCTCCTACCTTAAACCCGCCCTACTAACAAGTGTGATTTGATTTTAAGCCTTTTTTGGGGGGGAAAGGTTATTAAATAAATAAATGTCCAAGTGAATTCAAAACCGGGGTACATACTGTACTGTAATTTATGTATAATAATACACTCCTATCAAACATTTGAAATAAAAAATACTTATAGACCTGAGTGTAATCAGAAAATTAGTTGACTGACAGAAAGGAAAATTGAATTTCTTTTGGATAATTGCAAATTGTTTTGATGTTTTATGCTTCTCAAATGTGAAGATTTGCTGCTATTCCTCCTACAGCATTATTATAGTCATAACACTGACACCCACACCTGCACAGACAAACACACACACACACACACAAATAATAAAATATAACCTTGTCGTTTTGGAAAAAAATCATCGAGACGTGTTCACGGTTTTTATGTTTTAAACATCAAAACATTGATTGACAAAATAGTTAAGTTAATTGAAAATAAAACAAATTTTTAGTTTAGTTTTGTTAGGCATTGCCCCTGACACAAGAATAAAGAAGAGTTAAACAAAATAAAATATAATAAACAGTAATAAACTGTGTATATGTATATCTCTGCTGTTGTTATGCCACACGGTCCTTGAAGTTTTCTCGCATCAGGTTTCCTAACGTGACAAAACTTATTGTCTGGTGATGCGAAAGGGAAGAACAGATGCTTAAAGTTTCAGATTTATATATATTATTTTAAGAAGTCCCTGACAACCTGAAATCCAGATTATTCACTGGATTCCTCAGAAACAATAACCTTGGCAGATGATGTCCTGTGGTTCAGTGTCTAGACAACGTTTTTTTTTCTTATCTAGTCTTAAGATGTACCATGAATGTAACTGCAGAGTGACTCGTCCATGACCACTTCATAGATAATGTTTTCATTGATCAGTTTTCTGTTAAATACTACAGAATAAAGAGGAGCCGAGAACTCAGCACTTCTGACCTGAAATTCCAAAAAGCTTAGAGAAAAAGTATGAAAGTCTATAAGAAGGCCTTATAGGATTGCCTTTCCTATAGTTCTGGTTTTTCACTTCAAACGTTATGTCATACATCAAGCTTTGAAAACATTTTGATGAAGAAGACACACCACATTTTTATCTTATCTTTCTTTATCTAAGTAGTTTCAGATATTTGTGAGTTGATAGAGACATCTTCAAGGCATGCATATATATTTATTTCACATTATATATTGAAATCCTGGCGGTAACAGAACAAAGAAAGCTAATATAACTGTATGTCTCGCTCTAAAAATAAATTAGTTTGGAAACTCCAATATAATCCTTCACCAGCTGATGAGGAGGAGCAGTTCTTCCTCAGGATCGTTGTTGTCTCACCTCCTCTCATTAATACCTAAATGCTGCAGACCAACAGACTCCCAGAACTTGTATGCCTTTATAGAGCTGCTCACCCTTGCTGGTGATCATTTAATTAATGCACTTCATTAAATCTTAAGAGTTCATCAGAAATAAGTAAAAACTGATAATGGAGAGAAAAACACAAGAAATTATTGCAATTTTTCCATTTTAAATTGAACTAGTAAATTATGTTGGATCTTGAGAAAAGCTAAGTTTACATTTCTGTATGAATGTTTTGACACAAGACATCTGAAAAACCAAAAATTCATATTGACCGAGTCTGGGTCTCGGTTTGGAGCAAGTGTTTAATTTTGGCCCCAAGCTTAACATCCCTGTTCAGTCTAACTCTTTTTACTAAGACACACTGCAAGTGTGTGTAAGATAAGACAAACACAATCACTTCAGAAACAGTTCCTTTTTCAATCAGAGATTCTTACTGTAAAGATGTTCTTCTCCTTAGATTATAATGGATATAAAAAAATTGTTAATTTCTAGCCAGCAACATTTCATGGGCTCTCAGGAGCAGTAAAAGCTGCAGCTAATGATATTGTGGAGTCCAAACTGCATCCACTTTCTTGTGCTTCGTGAATGAGCAAAACAGCATGTTGTCCAAGTGAAGGACATCGCTATACTTATGGTAAATTATGTGCAACAATGAAGACCATTTAAAGCTGATTCACATTTAACTGGTATAAAAGTTGTATGAATATTTTCTAAGATATTACTTTGCACCAGTAATAGTGCCTCAGTATTTTCTCTGTGCTTTATCTGAAGTGCATGATAATTTTGCTGAAACCGACAAGATGCCTCTCATTTCGTTCTGACGTCCAAGAAGACGGTGTCTACCCCCAGCTCACATCTTTTTAAGAGTCAAATTTAGGTTTTGACAGCAACCGCTCGACACCTTGAGCACGACGCCATCGAAGGTGGAGAGAAGGTAGGGTTCGAATACTGCCGGGTTAATTAGTTTTCCTCAAAAATTTAAGCAAAACTGTTTCACAGCACAATGATTTGAGCTAAGGGTTCAGGGCAGAGACAAGTCTTTTCATCTTCCAGCACCTTTTTTTTAAAAATTTTCATCTTTACATGACTGGAAAATTTTAATGGACTTTTTCGTCTTTTCCTCCTTTCTTCTTTTTTTATTTTTTGCGATTTGTCCAAAATGTCATTAAAGGATATGAAAAGCAATGCTGCTGTTTGCTCACCAAGCTATGATCACTTATTAGCATTCCCAACAAAGAAAACAGCTGAGTGTGGGTAAGCATTCATCTTAGACAGACATTGAGGACCTGTATCACTAAAGCAGAAAGTTTACATGTAAGACCGAACTGCACATGGGTCTCTGAATGGAGCCAGATTAGCTTCGATTTAAAAAAACAAGTACATTACTTTATTGCTTTTCTTTCCAAAGTGAGAAGCTTGTCTCAGGGTCTCTCGCTGTCGTGCTAATTACAACCTTATGAGGCAGGAAGGACTCAGGTGCTGCAGAATCCTTCAGTGAGGGCCATCTGCGGCTGACAGTTCCAGGAAGGCTGTGTCATCCAGCCTCAATAGCTAATGAACAGACACGAGGATTTTCTCTCAAATTCATTATCGTCACAATGAATGAATTCAAGGTCCCTTTCGGTTGTCGTTCTCAGCATATTATCTTCCCATCAGCCTGTCGATCACCTCGGCCCCACAAACAAACCCCTTATCCATCTGCATGTTGAAACACACCCAAACACACACACATACATCCACACAGAAAATCAGATCAGCTAATTAAGATGTGGTGGCTGAGTGGGACGTAAACTCAAACAGGGCCGGACAGATGTCTCACTCTGGTGACTTCAAAAGGGAGCCAAAGAACACAGGGTCATGTAATGTGATTTAGATATAATGCTTCCAGGTCAGGGGTGATGGCGAGACTGCTGGGCAGTGGCAGAGCAGCTGACAAGCGTGTAACTAACCATGACGGATGGGAATTCAATGGACTGCCTACTCTATACACTTAAGGCTAGATGGGAACAAATTACATAGCTGACCACCTTGTCAGATGGAGCAGAAGAGAAAAAAAATTCATCTGTTCCGAGAATATTTTCTGACACATGCGTACTATAATCGAGTCAGACAGGACAGCATTGTGAGGGAAGTCTTCCTCTTCTAAGCTACGATGTGCGATGCCTCAATGCTCTACCTGCCTTCAAAGTATGCAACAACAAAAATGAGGCTGTTTTCATTGATGAACTCCAACATTTACTGAAACACTCTGAGACAGAAGGCATAGCTCTTATACCATCATGATTAAATGATGGTTAAAAAAAATGGAAGTAAGTTGTACCACTGATTTCTTAGGTGGTTTGGGTCTCATGTAAATACATGAAGACCTTGAAGGAATGCATATCGCCCGCTGCCTTAAACAACCCCTTTTTTGTTAGAGTTTTAACCCTCCCAAGGGCTTTGGGTCAGATTGACCCGAAGCTACAAGAATTTCTCTACCTCTCTTTATCTCTCTCTTTTTTTGAGGGCTTCACGAGGGTTAAACTAAGATCGTCTTACGTTGAGAAATGACAAAACTATAGCCATTTTGGATCAACCTTAAAAATAACAGTATGTGCAGTGTCATGAGATCTTGAGTTTAAGGTATATGTTGTGAAAGACTCAGCTGCTATCACATCAAATTTTAGCTTAAAGCTGAACTGAAATGTGTTTTGAAGCCAACATCAGTAAAAAAATAGCCATAAAATGTTTTTTTTGTAGAAATTTTAAATTAAAAATACAATATACTATTTTTTTTTT
>JAOXNZ010000188.1:16366582-16377175 GCA_028566095.1 Kryptolebias brasiliensis | reverse complement strand
AAACCCTATTAGGGACCGTTTATAATGTGAAACAGAAATGAAAATCAGTTCGAAATGTTTTTCTTATAGATTTTCTTTTTCCATTATGGCCTATATAAATGGGCATGTGCTCAGCTATGTAGGCCATACAACAAGGAAATGGTGTAAGAGTGCTTTAGAAGATTAGGAGATAGATTCCTGGCCCATGTAGGCTGAGAGGAGTGGGCTCTCCTCCAAGACTGCAAGACTAAAAAAAAACTAAAAAAACCCCATCCTAATCCTTTACCTTTTATAGTGATCTAAAGCCGATTTAAAACTGTCACTATCCTAGTTTGTGTTGATTTCATGTTCATCTGCAGCTCAAGGCAATGCGCTACACACCCACTTATGACATGAGAAAATAGATCTGTGTGTGTGCGCGCGTGCATGTGTGAGGAAGACCAAGAGACGGCAGAATGAAGGGAAAAAGGGGAATGGAGGTGCATGCAGCTAACTGACCAGTTGATTTAAAAAATAAAAACATCCTGTGAACCCACTAACTCGTCAGCTCAAGTTTTGCTCATTAAGCCTCAGACCTCTAATTTAAAATGTCGCCGAGCAAAGTGAAGTAACTTAGCTTCCAAAAATACACAGATGAGCAGACAGACAGTCCACAAGACAGATGCATAAATACAGCCGACGCGCACACAGACGATAACACAAACCATTGACTGCTGAGCCGGCAGGCCTACAGGCATACTGCCTTCCTCTTCTCTCCCTCCTGCTCCTCAAGGCCTTACTGTATTATTCTGTAAGCAGCAAGAGCCCAGCATTGACAGAGCTAATCACTGGAGGCAAGAGCTCTCTCTTCGTTTCTCTCTCTTTCTCTCTCTTACACACACACACACACACACACACAGAATGATTGACACACAATGGCAATGAATCTATGCAGCAACCTCCCCCCCACTTGTCTGCTTTCTGCTTTCTCTCTCAGCTGAAAAGACAAGGAGGAAGGTTTTGTGTGTGGGGGTGTGTGTGCTGGTGGTGGGTCGGGTTAACAAGCAGAGATGTCCAACACACCGAAGCAGAGCCAGAGGAGAAGTGAAGACGGCAAAAGATGAGCTTGTGAGTAACACTGTTGCTTAAATCCCTAATCCCCCTCCCCTCCACCCGCCCTCCTCTCTCTGTCAGGTGGAGAGTAGTCTCAACCCCTCTCATCTGAATATGATCCCTGAGCTGGCTGAAGCTCAATAAACAGCCAATCGTGTTATCTTCTCACCTGTGAAAACACCAGGAAAAGGGGCCACAGACGGGGGGGAATAAATGGAAGAAGCATATTATTTCTTATTTACTGAGGCATTCAGTCTGTACTTTACAGTATATGCCTTTTGGCATTTTAAGCCATAAATAACCTTTATCAGTTTCCATCAGTGGTTGTAGCTGAGACGATCAAGTCAGCCTTCCCAGTAATTGTAAGGTTGGTGGCTTTCACTGTATGTGAAAAATGGGATTTATACATAAGAGCGCCAAACAGAGTTTCTGAACACTTAACAAGAAACGGCAGTAATGATAATGGTTGTTACATGTGTTCAATGGAGAGTTAGGGGTTTAAAGATCCATTGTAGAATCAGCCATTGTGCTCTCACTTGTTTGTTTATTATATAGTGGTTTGTTGGAATTCAGCTGGTCAACTTTGTCAATATATTGTTGGTGTCATTTTGGTAACTTTTAGTTGTTCAAACCCCTTTGATTCCTGCTTGAAGCAAATCATTTTGGGCGTGGTTCTTAAATGTTGATGAACAGTTAGTATCTTACCTGCTGTAGATGGCTCTTTAAACAACCTCAGCTTAGAGAGAAAACATACATAACCAGATTAACAAGCTAACAGCTTGTCCAAGCAAGGCCAAGACAAAAGTGAATTGCTGCCAACTTAAAAGAGCTCAAATCTAAACAATTTTACAGCAGTTCGTGCAAATGCTACTTTGTAAAAAAATACATTGCCATCCATTTTACATTAGACAGTAATAATATAGAATTCTGTGGTGTTTTGTAAGCACATATAGCAACAGTGGCAGCTAGCTGTAGAACCTCTAGTGCAGGTTGGGGCACTTCCAGCAGGAATATCATAACGTTTCCTCTGGAATACCTGTGGAATGCACAACTGACAATGGTTAAAAAAAATGTTTCTCTTTATATGAACCACCATGAATTTTTTAGGTTTGGGGTTGTTTTAAGATGGCAGCAATCCACTTTGGTCCGGGTCCCAGCCTTTATTTTCCTTCTTGTTTTGACCTAGTGAGGCCAGATGTTTTCTGGTTGCAGTGTTCTTTGCTCGAGGTTACAGGAAGTGGTGTGGCTAATTAAAGAGTGGACAGCACTCTAGACTCCACTCACACGCTCCTGGTATTGTCACAAGCACCACTCTTATGACACACTCCCTGAAGAGTCATTTCCCCAAGTTTTTTCAGAAGGCAAAGAGGCCGGGCCTTGCCCTCCAGGGCCTCGGGGCACACTTTGTGGAGTCTTTCATAGACAGCAATGCATAGATGCACACAAGTCCACAGTCTGCATCTCTGTATAGATTCATCCAGATAGCCGGCAGATAACGTTTTCAATTCAGCTTGATATTATCGTTTTCTTTTGCAAAGAGAAATATGAACCTGTCACATGGGGCACCTTACAGGTTTGTTACATAGTTCTTCTGTAGATAAAACCGACAATAGGGGCCAAGGCCTCAGCCCTTCCACATGCACAGTTAACGGGGCCGCAGCGCTAATCAGTGGGAGAGGATCACATCTGGCCTGACAGCAGCTGCATCACTGTTTAAAGAAGCTGCCAGTGTGAGAAACACACAGGTCGATTCCCTTTTTTTCCCTGGACAGAGTGGGTGTTCTTCTCATTCATTTCTTCTTTTTCAGTCCTTTTCTTTGAGCAAGCCAATTAACCTGGGAGCAGTTCACTAATGAGTTCCCTCTGGTGGCTCTGCGGCGCTCAATGGAGGAGAGGGAAGAGCAGGGTGAGCAGAGAGGAGGATGAAGAGACGGGTCAGGGAGGGAAAGCTTGGGGCTGTGTAAAGGTGTGTGTGTAGGGGGTGGGGTGCAGACACGGTGAAGGCAGAGGAGGGGTAAGAGTTTGAGAAAGGACTGATAAAGGAGTGAGGAGAGAGAGGGGAGAGAACACAGTGATACAGTGCATGGAAATACGGGATGGGCTGATGCAGGAGAAGGGACAGAGCATCATCCAGTTGGCCACAGCGGCCTATCACCAAGACATTGTCACCCAGACAATAGGCTTATCAGACTCCTTTTCACGCCAGTCTGATTAACTGGGAGGAATGGGAGACGAGGAGGGAAGGAGAAAGGGTACGTCCTTGTACCAGCCCAGTAAATGTCACAAAACGGGCCCGGCACCCAGACCAGGCTCATGGTCTGGCTATACAATCTCTGGGAAAATAGGGGCAGTTTGAAACCCTCTGTTCAACCTGCACCCACACTGCAATCTGAGGAGGTCCACCTATAATAAATCTACAACCCTCTGCAAATGGATCTCACTTAGCAGATTAGCGACAAAGTGATAAGCACCTTTGAGCATCATTAGATAAATCTGTTTTTCAGCAGTTTTAGAAACACAATGAAGTCCAGTGAAACGCAGCAAAGAGCAAGATAAGTTAAAAGGATAGTTCAGATCTCTTGAAGTGGGGTTCTGCGGAAAGCTTGGGAACAATTAATATTTATAGTTCTTTGAATGGCCTCAGTTTGGAGAAACAGGGCTTAATTCTGGCCAGATTTACAAACTAACAGCTAATCTCAAGGTTGATTTAAAACAACAATAATCCACTTTGGTCTTAGCCTTGCTTCGATTAGCCGTTAGCTCATCAATCAGGTCAGAATTAAATTCTGTTTCTACATATTGAGGTTGTTCACAAAGCTGTTTACAAGTATATTAATTGTTAAGACGTTTGCACATAACTTCAGAACATCTGAACTATTGCACAAAGTTCAAAAAGCATGAAAACATGTATGTTTTTATTCATCAATGCACATAGATTCACTTTTAGTCTGGGTTAACAATGAAAAAAGCAGAATATATTGTTTCTAAAGTTGTAAAACAATCATTTTACTACTTGTGCAAAGAACTAAATTTTTTCTGAGCACATAAAATATATATTTGTATATATTTGTTTTATGAGTCACTAGTTTGTAGGTCCTATAGCCTATATTTCAGCGCTGCATGCCAGATGCACTTTTCCAGCTTTGCGAGCACTAAAAAAAACAAATTACTCAAAGCAGGCTTCCGTAAAATTGTTTGGGACATTGTGAAATTAGTCTCCCGGGATATTGATCCCTGCTTGTTTGTTTTCTTCCTTAGTGCTTCCTATTGGTGTGGCATTAAGAGCCATCTGTCACAAACAGAGAAAGAAGGCAAAAGGTGACAGACTGAATGGGAAAACAATTTCCAACAGGCGCACTGAGATAAAAAGGTGAATGACAAAACTTCAGAGTGTGGACCTAATGTGATATAGAGGGAAGTAGCTACAGCATGACACACAGAGCTTAAAATGTTCCTTCAAAGTAAACCTTTATAACCGGTAAGCACATAAAAGGTTCTTGCTGAAAAAAATAAAATAAATAAAACAGTTAAAGCACTGTTATAAAACCTTCGCTTAGAGCAACAAGTGGTGGGAGCCTTCTTGTTTCTCATTTCTCTTTTTTTTTTCCACCATCTATTTTTTTTTTTTTTGCGAAAAAGAATGTATGCAGTAATTAGAGAGCAAACCAGGTGGAAGTACACAACTCAAGAGCTGAGCACTTCCTCGCCCTCTCCTCCACAGGAAGAAGGGAAGAGGGATGAAGATGTGCGGGAGGGTAGAAGAGGGTGAACGTGACTGGAGAGAAGAAAGTGGCAGAAGAATACAAGTAAAATACAGGAGGAGAGGGGGGAGCAGGCAGTGCTTGGGAGCATATTGGGTCAAAGAAAATAAAACGTGTCATTTAGCCAAAGAAAAGAAGATGAGAGTGGTGCGCGCGGTGAGTGGTGGGGGCTGGAGCTGGGACGGCTGGCCGAGGTGAAGGGGATGTAGAGGCTGGGTTAGCTGTTAAATAGGGTTGGGGTCATAAGAGAGGGAGGGGTGGGGGGGTGGTTGGATGCCCACCGTGATACAAATGAGGGTCTGAAGGTGGGGGGGGGGGCCACCCACGGTCCAACTTGGCCAACAAAGGTGCTTCTGTCTTGGCCTCCCTCCTCCACAGACCTCCTTGAGTGGACAGGATTCCATTAGCAAGCTGCAGAACCTGGGGTCTATTCATCCGCACATCCAGACCTGAGTGTTCACAAATACACACACACACACACACACAATAACCCACACTGATGCACACACTCATTCACAGTCACTCACTAACACATACACACACAACACTGCTAATTAATGCTCAGATTACCCCGCCAATTATTACCACACTTGTACTAATTAGAAATTATTTAAAGCATTTCCCAATTAGGGTTTGCGTGCTCAGTTGGGCAGGAGTCTGCCTCAATAATCCAACTGGTTTTATAGCAGGGGAAAAAAACCACAAACTGTTAGCTCATTCATAAACACGCATGCATGTGAACACACACAAATGCTCAGATTTCTGGATCTGACTGTGGTAATCAGGCTGTCTCAACGAGTCCCTCTGTTACTGCGACGAGGACAGGGGGGTGGGGGGTGGGGTGGTCAGGCAGGAGGAAGAAAGAGAAAGAAATAAAACAACAAAAGACGTGCTCCTTTAGTGGAGCAGCAGTACTGTAGGTCGCTCTTGTTAGGGCCGGGGACAGTGATTAGGAGAGGCCACAATGAGACCCGCCGGGGAACACATGCCAATTAGGTTACCAGGAGAACTAAGGGAAACATTGCTATGGGAAACCCTCTAGTCTCTACATCACACACACACACATATATGTGCATATACATCTTTTTCAACCCTTAAGGTTACACTATGCGGTGGACGAGAGGAAGGTAAAAAAAATCGGTGGTGCAAATAAGGAGATGACATTGCAGCTTAGTGCAAAAGATGACCATGGTGAGTCAAGGAAGGAAGAAGCTGGGGCAAAAATAAAAAGCTGCATCTTAGGCTAGAGATCAAAAGCTGATTGTTGAGAAAGGGACAAACTTTAAAGGGATGGCTCAGATCTTTTAAAGCAGACTTCTGTGGAAAGGTTATGAACCATTATCTTACCTGTTGTAGATAGGTCTTTGAACGTGCTTAGTTTGGAAAATAGTTTGTATCTGACCAGACTGACAAGCTAACTGCTAGTCTGAGTGAGGCCAAGACCAAAGCGGATTGATGCTATCTTGAAACATCAAAAATTATGTAGAAGTTAATGCAAACACTATTTTTTTTTAATTCACACGACTTTCAGTTTAGCACTACACAGTTATTCTGGCAGAACTATTATGACATTCTTGTCATAATTGCTCCAGGCTGCTGCTACTACTTGCATTTATAAAAAACCACAAATTTCATAGAAATAATCAGGTTTAAAAATAAGCATTTGCATGAATTATTTGAGATTGCAGTTGTTTTAAAATGGCAGCAATTCGCGTTGGTCTTGGCCACACTTAGACTAGCCGTTAGCTTGCCATTCTGGTCAAAATAAACTATTTCTCTATAGTGAGGTTGTTCAAAAAGCTACAACAGATAAGATATTAATTGTTGATAACTGTTTCCACAAAGCCCGACTTCAAAAAAAAAAAAGAAAAGAAAAAGAAAAAGAAAATCCGAACTACTCCTTTAAAAAGAGGCCTCCTCTAATCAGACAGCCAAAGGAGACAAAACAAGTGACGGAAAAGCAACAAGCGGGCTGCTGTGGGAAAAACACGAGTGTGTCTTCAGGGAGAATTATTAGCAGATAGAATTACAGGCTCATCCGTGAGTGACATGTAAGCTGCAACTACACACTCAAATGTTTACAGCGCTCATATTTGCTCAACCACGATGTTATCACGTCTCGGTGTAATACTCAAATCTTTTGTTCTGACTCGCACAGCAACATTCGCCATGTGTGCACAGATGCAATAAGCAGGAAGAAGATAGCAGCGTTATCCCGAGAAGCCGTGACATGACCCACGTAGACATGTAGAGGAGACTCTCGCTGGAAATATTTGCGCTGATGTGATGATGGCTGAGATGTTGATTAATGTGCACGGTCCTTGTTATTAAATAAACAGGGTGAATACACAAAATATATTGAATAAATTAGAGCTGGGACTGATCTCTACTGCACCATCCAGCTCATTGAAATGCATGAGGAAACGATGTTCTGATTGCAACAAGAGTCACTTATTAAGCCATGTTTGTCCCCAGCCAGAGCACCACTCCCTGCACACTACCCCCCCCCCCCTTCTGCCCCAAAACACTTACCCCTCATGCTTGCCACACACTCGACAACAAATCCCTCCCTGCTGCACACTCTCCTGCTAAAAGCTCCCTGACTTAACTTTAACTATTCCCCACGGACATCAGCAACAAACCCTCTTTTCACCTCTCCCTCCTCTTCCTCCCCTCCTTCGCTGAATATCCCCCTCCATTTTTTTCCCCTCCTCCTTCCCTTCTCCTGCTCCTCTGCTGGGATCTGTGTCATCATTTTAATTAATTTCTAATCAGGCGAGAGTAAACTAATCAGGGGAGGCGTTAAACAATGACAGCTCTGCCTGCTCAGCCTCACACTGGGAGCTGCCACGGCTGCTCTGCATGCTGAGAAGAGCCGCACGCCTGATAAACAGCTCAGAGCAGACAGGGGATATCTCCACTCATCTCATCTCCTATACATGTTAATATAGACCCATACATGGCCCAGTTGTAGGCCGGACTTTTGATTAAATTAGCATTAATTTTTATATTTGTATTATCACTTTTACAGCCAGCATTGTGCAGCGTTAAGACACAAAGATTTGTGACTGAATAAGCACATCAGGTTCACGGACGTGTGATGGAAATGCATGTAAATGATCCGAATGGACAAATAAATAGCCTAACCCCCTCTGAATGGAGCAGTATGTATGTGCTTAGAATGGGTTGCACAAAGACCGCAGTTATCTGTAGGCGGCCAGATCCCACCACCAAGGCTGAGCTATTCTGAAAAACAGACAGATGGAGGCAGAAAGGAGAGAGAGGAAGAGAGAGAGAGAGCACTTTTGGGCAATACATTAACCGAGACAACGTAACAAGCAAGCGTTGATTAACCTCTTCCAGGCTTACCTTGTGCCTGAAATACCTTAAACCAACATAAGCTAATCATAATTGGCAAACTCTAACTATATGATTAAATCACAATGAAGCTGATGACAGATGATGACAAAAAATTAAGGTAATGACCACTATCACATCGTTGCTTTTTTTTTATAGGAGCACTTTCCATCTGGCCTAAGTGCATGATTGGCATCTAAGTGAGCCTTCAGTTTTCGCCTGCAAATATGGATAAAGACGAGTTGTAGCAGTGTTGTACCCTGTCAGTCTGTGAGTGGGTGCAAGTCCTGTAGTATCTGCAAAACGTAACAAGAGCGTGAGGCCCAAACTCTCTGCAGATGGTTGTAAATGTTGTAATCCCACAGATGTGTAGGTCTCTCACGCTTTCTGAAGATGCTTATCAACTGGGCATGTGCAGTGGTTGCATATCTTCAACTTCTTATAAACTGGGTTTGTATAAACATATATATATGCATAAGAATATGTAAAAACTGCATGCAAATGGCAGGAGCTCTTTAGTTAGAGCTCCAAATAGGATTTAAATTAGTTATTTAAAAGGAATAATTAAGATCATTTCAGAAACAGACTTATTTGTCAATCATCATGTCTGAGACATGGGTGAATGAAATGCATTCCTCAAAGCAGACTTAAATAAATAAAATAAAGAGTAAAAAAATAACCTAAAATTTCATTAATAAAACCCAGAGGGCAACATAAGAGACTGAGTTTACGAACTTTACAGACTCAGGGAAGAAGTTATTCCTAGGTCCTGTTGTCCAGGACCACGAACCTGGGGGGTGGGGGTGGGGGGGGGACTGTTCAGGAGCTGGACAGGTGGGGTCCATCACAATCTTCTTTGCTCTGGTTCTTCATCTGACGCTGTAAACATCATCCAAAGAAGGGAGGTTGCTGTTGGTCATTTTTAAAGTCGACCTAATAACCTTTTGCTACAAGACGTGCAGCGTTGAGTATCTGACATATGGTTCTGTGGGAAGGTTATGAACAATTAATATCTTACATGTTGTAGATAGCTCTTTGAATGACCTCAGCTTGGAGAAAGGAAGTTTCATTCTGACTGGATTGATGAGATAAAGGTTAGTTCAAATAGAGACTGATCAAAGTTCATTGCTGCCGCCTTAAAACAACTTCAATCTCAAAATATTTCAGAACAGTTCGTGCAGTTACTACTTTATAAACATTTACACCACAGTCAGTTTTGTATTACATAATTATTTTGGCAGAAATATTATGTAGAGCCCTGCCAGAAGTGCCCCAGGCTGTAGTGGAAATGCTACAACTAGCTGCTGCTGCTGCTATTTGCTCTTGCAAATAACCATAAAGATTTGTGTAAATAACCTTGTAATGCAAACTTGATAACGATGTAAATGTTTAAAAATAACACTTGCTTTAACCTCTAAGAAACTATGAGGGCTGGACTTGTTTTAAGATGGTGTGCAATCCATGTTGTTCTTGGCCCACCTCAGACTAGCTGTTAGCTCATCAGTCGGGTCAAAATTAAACTTTATTTCTCCAAACTAAGGGCATTCAAAGAGCTATCTACAACAGGTGACATCAGGAATTGTTCATAACTTTTCAACAAAACCTGACTTCAAATGGACTGAAATATGGTTTTAACTTATTAGCATTGTTATTTGTGGTAATTAAAATTATCTTTATTAAAACAATTATTTTGAGAATCAGTAGGTCCAGATTATCTATTTATAAACTGACTTCACTGAAAGCCCAAAACCATCAGCTGTTGGTTCCCGAGACACAGAGCTATCATTAGATTATAGCTGATAGGTTTCCACTCTGCAACCGTTGTGGTTTGTGAAGGTGTTAAGAAGAAAGAGGCTTTTATGTGTCTCATCAAAGCTTTGTAACTGAACCTGATTTCTCCTCCTGCAGGCTCCATGGCAACCAATGACCATCTACCTAATGACCAAAGACCATTGGCATAGTTACGTGACACACAAGCGCAGAGATCCACGTCTGTACTCAGAGAAAAAGCACAAACATTAACATCAGCGCATTCGGCTCTTATAAACTTTGAGTGAAGTCACGCAAACATCAAGGCACGAGGGCACCGCAAAATCAAAGTTTAAATGAGATGCATTGCTGGAAATGAGGATAAATACAGAGACGGAGTGTGTTTGAAAAGATTTTTTTTAAAAACACCCCCCTCCATCACCACCTCCTTTCTTGCCCTCATTGCCAAGTATTAGATTCCCATGCCAACCGCTTCCCTGTGATAGAATAAGGATTGCGGAGGTGGGAAGCTGAAACCCTTCCATAACATGTCAAACAACGCTGGAATCCAAAACGCAAGGGGGAGAGAAAGAGGGTTAGAGGCAGATTTTCTATGGGGAGAAAGAAACTGTCACATCATCAGATTGGTTATTCT
>JAOXNZ010000188.1:16328927-16343278 GCA_028566095.1 Kryptolebias brasiliensis | reverse complement strand
TGTGTGTGTGTGTGTGTGAGATAATAACAGAAAGCAAATCTTCTTCCATTCCTTGTAAGGCTGAGTCATGTTTAACAGCGATTCAAACTTTCTCTTTTTTTTTGGAATAAATTCATTTATTTCTCAAAAGGCTCACATTTTAGCAGTATTTACATCATACAGTACAAGTTTGATATCTGTACAAGTCACTTAAAATGCTCAGAAAGAAAGTCATACTGCAAAGTGGTCAAACAATAAAAACAAGATCGAATGATCTTTTAAAAGTTCACTAGAGGCTAAAACATAACCATCAGGCTAAACCTGTGTTCGAGAGAAATCCCTGCAAAAAAATTCATTCAAGAAAAACATTTAATAGCATTAGAGATGTTATGGAAGAGTTTGGTTCACGCTCAGAACCTTTAACACTAAAAGCGTACCATTTATGTACCACTGGACAGTAAACAAAAGAAAACAGACATTTTCCAGTTGCATCCCGCTGAATGCAGCCACAGGTACTGAGGATGGACGCTGAAATGTGTACCAGTTCAGCTTTTAATTGGTGCTTAAGGAATGTTGATGTGGAATCACGGGCCTCCGTCTACATCTCACTGAGACTTGTTCATTAAGCAGAGTGCTGGCAATGATGCTCGTCTTGGAGCACACAAGCTAACAGTTTATAGATCCAGCCCTGCTGTCATTCCCACAACCAGCTTTCAACTTTTCACCCAGTGTGAGCATTTGAAAGATTGCAGCCAAGTCCACGTGTAGCAGGCACGTTCTTCCTCAAGGCTACAGCTGGATGAAAACAATAAGGCTCACAAGTTTGTCTCGTCCCACGCTGGGTCATTAATACTCTTCAGCACTCTCCTCACAACTTTCTCCAAGTCCTTCCGAGCTCTCTGCTCCTCCTCCAGCGACCTCTTCATCTTCTTATTATCCTGTGGGGATAAATAATCATCTTAGTAAAGCTGCCATGAAGAGGAAGGATTGAAGATCCTGCATCGACCTGTAACTTCATCATCAATTAAAAACAAAGTCGTGTTTTTCCATGTTTTCAACTAAAGCAGCTAATTTTGACTTATACAGTATATGCTTTTATGAGGGGCACATAACACGACCAGTCAGGAGTTTTTATTAAACATCTGCACTCATTCACCTGCTTCAGCTCTTGAACTTCATCCCGCAGGGCGTAAACCACATCCACCAGGCTCCTTTAACAAAATAAAATTTACACTTACATCCACCAAAATCAGTCTCTTTGCATACACAGGTGCTGTTCTACGATGCAGAAATGCAGCAATCGAGGAATAGAAAATAGAAATCCAAACAATGAATCTATCCCACAAACAAATGATCATTTGTGTTACAACGTCCTCAAAGGCTGTTACTACTATAAATATTTGAATAGTACCCCAAACAGGTATGAATTAAAGCAGTTAAGATGTAATGGAATAAAAAAATAAATCCTGCATATATACATATTACTATGTTCTCCACAGAACCAGATGGAAAAATGCATGGGGTTCCTGGTTTTGGTCTTTACATGGGATTTGTAAAACATTAAAACAGTGATTATGAAAGTCAGAGAAGAAGTATGAAACAAATGAATCTGTTCTCTTACTTTTCTTCCAGAGCACTCTGCCCGTTGCGACTAGGATCCTCCACAAGAACTTTGTCTTCACCAGGGATGATCACATGCAGCCCCGTTTCCCTTCCTGCCACAAAACAAAGCAAACCACCACTGCTGCTTCACTTTCTTACCTTAGAGTGCACCGAGTCAGCTAAAGGAATAGTTCAGACTATTTGAAGTTGGGTTCTGTGAAAAGGTTCTGAACAATTAATATCTTACCTGTTGTAGATAGTTCTTTGAACCACCTTAGTTTGGAGAAATAGAGTTAAATTCTGACCGGACTAAGCTAAGAGCTAGTCCACTGTTAATTTTGAATTAGAATTATTCTGGTAGAAATATTGTAATAGTTTTGCTGGAAGTGCCCCAGGCTGCACAGGAAGTGTTACAGCTAGCTGCTGCTATTTGTATTTGCAAAAAAACACAATCCTCTTTAAATAATGCCAAAGTGACGCTGGTGTAAAAATTGAGCCACCATAAAATTTTGAAGATTTAAATTCTTTCAAGGCGGCAGCAATCCTTACTGGTCTTAGCTTAGTTCGGACTGGCAGTTAGCTCATCATCCAGTTAGAATTAAACTTTCCAAACTGAGGTCAGTCAGTGGGGTATTAATTGTTCACAGAGCCTCACTTCAAGACAGCTGAACTACCACTTTGTTGGAACGTCAGACAGCATCCAAAACATGTAAACAAATAGGTAAAAGCAGAGTGTTAGTAAGAGGGCAAAACAAGAACCAAGAGATAGTGAAAAGAAATGAAAAGCTGTGAAAATATCCATCGTGAATCACAAATATATTCATGCACTTATTCAGAACACGACTCAGTCAATGTAAATTTATTGAGAAACTCACATAAAAAATAATTAGATCTGCAACAACAAAACACCAGAAAGTCCGTGTCTATCAATTGACCGATTTATTAAAACTCATGATACAACGTTTGGGACTTGAACACTTCAGCAGTGTAGAACAAATACACTGAAGGCGCTGGCTGCAAATAAGACAGTCAAATGTGTGACCTGAACGCAACATTAGAGCACAGAGAGGACAATGTTGGTTAGAGATAGCGTGTTTGTTTTTTTTTTTCACCCTGTCTGTCCCAGAGTTTGACTTGTTAAATCACAGAATACACCTGTCACAAAGTTTAGCACATGATAGCAGGACAGTGATATTCTTAGCTCAAATACTCATAGAAGGTAGGTTTTTTTTTCTGGCTTCCTGACAACTATTATTTACAGAAGGGGAGACTTATGTGCTCTTTTTATTTCAAGTTCACTTGAAAAGTATTTTGAAGTTGAATATAGAGTTTACATTGAAGAATTCCTTCATTATCTCAGTCTCGTTTCATTTGTTTGTTTTTTTTTTCTTTTTAACCTTCACCGTGAACAAAACACCGAAGGTGAGCATTTACACTACAAATGAGCATTCACTTTACAATTACACTGAATACTGAAGTCTACCTTTAGGAATATATCAGACAGACTCTTGGTAGACACCAAAAATTACAGAATATCACAGAGTCCACGCCACCCACCCCATCCCACTGGCCCATTACATGATTGTGCAAAATATTTAAAACACATTTTATAACGTAATGTAAACTCTGATACAGACAAACTGAATGTAAAAAAAAAAAAAAAAAAACTGAAGATATTCTTCCAGGGATCATTTTGTGAACATCGACATACAGAATTTGAAATAAAAATACAAAAAAACCAAAACAACTGTATACAAAATTAAAAAATACAAAAAAGAAATATTTTCCTTAACACCTAAACTGTAACAATGGACCCATATATATTTCATCTGTCATTCACTTTGTTCGCTGTAAGAGGATGTCAGCTTGTACTTTTCATACCATTACTGGAAAAATACTTCTTCATAAAAATAGGTATTAATACAAGAAAAAAAGGGAAACCTCACAAGCTAGCAAAGGCAAGTTGTAACTAATGAGACATTAGCATAGATTTGTGGTAAGACAAATGATGTCTTAGCTAATTTTGTGCCAGCTAAATACAACTGTATGGATTATTTATTTCTTGCAGAAAGTTATGAGTAGCGTAAAACCACATATAGAAAAAGAAAAGAAACAGTAGTTACAGTTTGATCAATCTGTTTATTGGTGAGATCCAGTCAAAAAGCTAAACTGCTTGTTAGCTAATCAGATCTAAAGCTTTAGAGATGAACCTGTAATTGTTTATTTGAATCAGTGGCAATCAAACCTTCTCCGGCCTGTCTTTCCTGAGAAGGTAAAAAGAATTTACAGTCCCTAAGCCAATATTTTATTTAAAAATTAATACACCAATTTACCCATTTGCAACATGCAACTCCATTCTCCCCAGTTTAAAGAACACTGATGTAAACGTATCTAGATTAGCTTCCAAGGTACAGTTGAAAAAGAATAAAAGAAAACAATAACTTTGTGTATTTTTTCAAAATACTAGAACACAAGTACTGTTGGTTTATGTTCAAAAGGAACAAGTTTTAATGCAGAAGATATTGTAGGGGTGTAACAGTATATATCTGTACCAAACCATTATGTTACAGATGTCTGACATTGGTACAAAGAACCAAACAAAGAGTATGTTAGTCTCAGGTTAGTTCTCATTTTGTAGAGGGTTCATGGTTTATTTTAACATTGCTTTTTGCCAACTGCAGAAAAGGAGAGGAGGAAGTGCTCTACAGCATCTTCACATAGGAAGCAGTATGAGCTTTGTAAACTGAAGGAGTGGCACAAAAAGGGGCACACATACAAACTGCACCCAAGTTCAGCGTTGGTTGCTAGGAGCCAAAAAAATATCCAAGAAGAAGGTAGCTTTTCCAGCCACCGCTTGACTGCCGTGTGTGTGTGGGTGTGTGTGTGTGTGTGTGTCAGGTTGTCAGAGAAAAGCCCTGGCATTACATTTACCAAAGATGATGAGGAGAAAAAGAGGCAGTATCAACACAAAATATCCCTAGAGTTCAGAGATTTGAGGCTCCTGTGCAACAACTTTCTCCACATTTATCCCACACTGAGGATAGAGCAATGTGACAGCCTGTTTGTGTGTTAGAGAGCCACACCAAGAAAATGATCAGTGATTAGTAGACTAGTATACTTAACTCCCAACATTGGTGTGTGCTGAGATTCTATCTGATCTGATGCGTCAAGGTGCCATCCTGAACACTGACACCACAGACGGTGCGCTCTGCAGCAAGCTGCACTTAATGCAGTGCATACCCAAACACAAATAAATTGGGTGGTGGAGTTTATCAAACGATTTGTTTAACATGTAGCCAGAGGAACACCATTTACAGTCCAGATTGGATGAATAAGACAGTAGCTACAATATAACTTTTCAATTATTTAATTTTAAAGTGAGGTTAACAAATCCTATTTTAGGATTGTTGACCACTACATAACCAGCTACCTCAGAGCCTCCACACTAACAACAGCCTCCTTACTAACAAGGGTGGTTTGTGAGGGTTATTGTCCATTTATAATAAGGGGAAACGGAACAAACCTAGAATTGAGCACTTTTTTCCTTTTTCATACTGTCCCAAACAGTGACCCTCATACCAAGGTACGTACTAAATTGTGACTTATGTGTACTGTTACACCCTTAGTATATTGTTTAAATACTTAATAAAAGGCAATCAATCTGCATTACAGGTCTATAACTGATTTGATTTGAATTCTAGTTTGTGTCAGATTAATACATTTTACCTGGTTTGGTTTAAGTCTATTTATTTCAGTAGCTTGAGATTTAAACTAACATAAATGTAACCCTGTAACAGACATATTAGTCTATGTAGATTTGGCAGATTTTGAGATAATGGGAACTAATTACTGTTGATAAAATAAAAGACAGAAAGTGTACACTTGCAGACTGCTTCCCTTGATTTTGTAAATTATACCGGACGTGGAAAAATACATTGGAGTTGTATTTTTAGTGACAAGTAGAACCAAATCTATCTGCATGTTGCAAAAAAACTTGTTTTACGCTGGCTTAAGACACCCTCTACATTCTAAATGTTTGGTATATCGATTTTAATCCTGTTGGTAAATTCTACTAAAGAGCCTGTGAACATTTCATCTTTTTGCAGGAACAACAACAAGACAAGAACAAACAGAATTTTATGTACTATTAAACACAGCAAGGGCCTTTTGTCCCCACCAGCTGCCTAGATGTGTTAAATTTCATCTTCCTTGGACCTTACAACAAAACTTCAAATTATGTAACAGCAATGATATAAAATGAGAATTTGAATTGGCATGCTGCTTTATTTCCCAGACAGCAGGGGCATATGTGCCTGAACCTGCATGTGCATGCTTATGTAGCGTCTGTGCTTTGTTGGAGCGTACGTACTTAAAAATGTACACTAAAAAGAATTAGTTTAATATGGTCGTTCTTGAATTGCATCTGAATATCAGACAGGAGAAAGAAAAAAAATAGTCCCCATCTACCCCTCCCCTTTACTCCACTCTAAAATCCTTGTCGTCTCCACCCAGAGTCCACCATGTTTATGGTCAAACAAGGAGAGTGGCCACATTCATGATAAATTAACAATAATTAGCTAACACTTACTGCATGACTACTACAGAAAGAGAGGAGGCACATAAAAAGGGAAATGTGGCAAAAGGCAACAGGGAAATGCTTAAAACATTTTCAAACAAGCAGTCAAAAATAAATTAAATAAATTAACAAAAAATAAACAAATATAATAAAAAATAAATAGATAAATAAAAAAAAACTCTACTTCCTTAATACATCTAAGTCAAAAGAGGTAAGCGCACTACATTACATTAAAGTACAGCATGGCGGCGCTGTACGTTCTTTAGTTCTGATGCGAGATGCAGCTTTTGCGCGGCACTGATCCCATTCTGTAACTGTGCGTGGTCCAGATGGAGTCGTAGTCAGAGTCCTCCGACAGGTCCGAGCTCAGTTCTGGCCGAGACACGCTGCTACGGCGGCCCGACGACTCCACGGACGACTGGTCCATGTCAGCAAGCACGTGGTTGTGCATCAGGTCAGTGCCCTGCCAGGCTGATTGGACAAGGCCAAGGTGACGGTGGCGATGCAAATGTAGGGGGGAGGAGGAAATGGTGGTCGAAGAAGGGGTGACGATACATGGTGGTTGGGGGGTGTATGCACGCAACAAATGGTAAATCATAAAAGCAACGATGGATGCAGAATGAGAGGATGAAGGAAATTATAGAAGGGATTTAAAAAATAAAAAACACCAAAAAGAAAAACAAACTCGAGGTAAATTAGAAAAATACCAAAAAAGTAAGAAATGGAAAAAAAAAACAGAAAGAGAAGATACTGTTAGAAGGATCAGTTCAGAACACCAGTGTTAAAGAAAGACACCAAGTGCAGAATACAGATACTGTTACAAACAAACAGCGCAAACACCAGTATGACTCACTTTACTTTTGTACGCAAACAGCTATAAGTTTTTTAAAATTTTCTTACTGGAGTTAAGAGTTTGCCTGGTTTTGGCGCTGGTGCAGTACGCTTCAATAACTTTCAGGATCTGGGCGTCTTCTTCCAGAGCCGCCGTACCTGAGGGGGAAACGGGAAAACTATTATTATTATTATCTGATATTATTTGTCAACTAAGAAACAAGAACTTGAATATTCTGTAGATTATGTTTTATAGTACATACCCATTCAAGATTTAGAGATTAAAAATAAATAAATCTTTGCATGCAAACAGAAGGGATGAAAACAGTGAATGATTTCTGGGCTCTCAAATAGGACAGAATTAAAAAAAAAAAGATGGACCCAGGTACATTTCTGAAAACTAGTGAATGCCATGAAAAAGCGGTCACAACAAATTTCAAAAATGCCAAAATAGCATTCGCAAGTGTTTATCTCTTGAATTTGTGGACATGTACTATATGGTTAAAAAAAATTAAAATAACCAGAAGAACTTTGTTAACAGAACACAGTTCACAAAAACAATTTATATGTCTGTATGTGTGTATTATTATGCACATGAATAACTCATCTTTCCATCTTACATTATTGCTAAACAAATTTTACAGATTTTATAGGGAGACAAGCTGTCATCCGAACAGCTTTTTCAGAAATGCCTTGAATTATTTACACATATTACATGACTGTACTAAGAGTTTGGGGGATAAACTGTCATTTACTGTAAACGTTTGGAAAAATTTGACATTAAAATATGACAACGGCAGTTCTATACTGTTAAAAAACTTATATCCAAAAAGGAAACGTAGTCAAATACTGTCAAAGGAGAGACTTTGTGCCCATAAAAAAAAAACAAAAGCTGCTTTTGAAAGCATGGTGCAATGACACTGCTCATTTAAGTCTTGCCATGTTTGACAGGCTCATTGGTAGTTAAACAGCAGCTACTTACAGGTGCAATTAAAAACTGACCTCAAACTGCTAAGACCCAGAGTTCAAACAGCTAATGTTAGTGAAAGAGCTCACAAACTTTAAAACCAAAAAAGAAAGCGCAGAAGTGCAATACAGAACATGCCCGTCATTCTCTTAGTCATTCACAAGGTTATGAACAGTACATTAATCCAGAGTCAGGCTGTCAACACTGAGTTTTACTATAATGCCTTGAAGTGCAGTTAATCAAGCCAGTGTGTTAAAAATTCCTGTTCACACCTTTGAGTGGCCAGACGAACAGGATATATTAGAAACATAGCAGGAGAGCTGGGAGTAGTGCAAACTGTAGCTGAATATGATTAGAACTTCAAGTCTAAAACTAGAGTCAGCAGGAAATACAGTAGATGTATTGACCCATTTATTGTTAAAAAAAAAGGTTGAAATATTTTAAACTCACTCTTCCTCAAGGCAAATTCCTCCTCAGACTGTTTCCTCTCAGGTTTGCGTTTAGGAAGGAGTTTCTTCACACTCTTAGGACTTTTACTAAGATCCTGCAGATGGAGGACAAAAATGGGAAGATTGTGAAAGTATACATAATAAAACTCACTGCAAAAATGCACAGTCCCTCACCTCTTTGTAGCAGAGAGCAGCGGAGGGCCGCAGAGGGGGTGCAGGTCGCAGGCAGCTCAGGCTCCAGGGTTTGGGGGTGTTGGGAGGCTCCAGAGGACCCCACATCAAGGTGCTGTGGGTCGTCCCATGGGAGGACGGGTGTGGCAGGGTGTGGTAGGTGGGGGCCACTGTCATTGACCTCCCCTCGGCATGCCGGGATGGGGTGAGAGGGTGAGATGGGAGCTGAGAAAACATAACAATAAAGCTGGATTTATACTTCACGAGAAGTGAAGAAATCTGCTCTCACTCACGTGGTTGTGAGACGTTCTTTTCGACATGGACATGTTAGAGTCAAAGAGAAACTACAGCGCAGAGCTCCTAGAAAGTTCCCATAGGAGGACGGAGTTCTTCCCACTGGGGTCTCCACTCTTCCAACCCATGCAAATTTTTGCTTCCCTTACTACTACCACACACTGAGATAGTACACAACGTTTGGCATTTACAAATTTGTCACAAAGAGACCACCGTTTCCAACAGACAGAGTACAATAACAAACAAACACAGGGAATGTGTCTCTACTCTGCCGGGCAGAGAGTAGTCCCTCCTGGCCAGGACTATGCTCCTCGGCTGGGGTGTACTTCCTCCCAGCCAGCCACAGATAGCCACCTGTGTCTCCACACTGTCTCCTCTGTGCACAATTATTCTGCCATCTCCCTCCACAAGTTCTTTGTCATGGACTACCTTTATAAGTTTTGATGGAACAGTCGTTAAGATGACTGTATTTCCTAACAGCCTGTCTGTTAGGTAATTTAGCTCATTAAGAGACAACTCTACAAATATGTGACTCAAATGACTGAATATATAGTATTTTTTAAAGGAACATCAGCAGACCTGCTGTTGCTCACTGACAGCCCACTATGGGACGTGGCCATCTGTGTATCAGCATGCAGGTAAATGACAACCGATCACAAAAACATTTTGAGGTACGCATTTAAACAACCAGGTGTGAATGCATCACTTAAGACAAAATGCAAAGTCCGAACAGGGCCAGTCTTTAAAACTATGTTTCTTGTTAAACAAACTCTAATGCTAATCTAATATACTCCCGATTTTAAACCAACTAAGTCAATAATCTTTATGTAAAGTCCCATTTACTGTATAAAGAGTGAGTTACTTAGACATAATGCAGCCATCTACATATGCAATATCATTGTGCTGATTAAAATCTAATGCATTCTGCCAATAAAGCCGATTGTTATGCATTTATACTTCTTTAAATGTAATTTTGTCTTACAGCCACTCTAATGAGAGAAACAGACCACTTCACCCACAGCTGCAGTCACTTATGATTGCTACAGATTATGTAAGACAACTTCTTACAGCATATTGATTTACATGATGGCAGACAGTGTGAAACCAACATATATACTCTGAAAGTCCACTCTACATGGGGTGTTAATGAACAGAAAGAAAATGCATGTCTGTGTGTGATCATGAGCTCCTGACCGTGTGGCAGGGAACAGTGAGTGGTTTGTGGCTGGGGGCCGTGGCAGCAGTGTGTTTGATCTGTCTCGTCAGGTGCTCCACCCAGTCCTGCAGGTCCTGCTGGTTCGAGCACATCACCTGAAGACGGTCAAACATTGTGCCTGCATGGACAGAAACAGCGCTGCTTAAGGCTCCGTCTTTCAAATATTTAACAAATCGCTCATGTCAGGCAGTCTTACTACTCAGCTCGAAGGCAATTTTATGGGCTTCACAGTCTTCGAGTTTGGTCACGGTCATGCCAGCCAAGGGCAGCTTTCCCTGCAAGGAGAAATGATCTCATAATTATCTCATGGCAAAATAAATTATATGCTTTAATTCACAATGATCTAATGACTAGATTTGATTTAAAAAAAAAAAGTTTAAATCAAATTGCTTTAAGAAGATATAATGGATGACTCACCTGAAATATGAAACCACTCATCCTGGGACTTGCAGACAACATGAGGAGAATGTGAGGGAAGAGCATCAGGTAACGCTCATTCTTCTCCTGACAAAATAAAAGTTTAAGAGAGAAAGAGACTAATGAAGCATATTCTTGACTGTGTATCACTGATGTGAACTATTAATTTGACCAAGCCTGAAAAAGTGCTGTTGGTTCTGAATCAGAGCATTTTCTAAGCTCAGAAAAAAATCAGACTCATTAAACTGCTTTAAAGTTACATATTTCAGTGGTAGTCAATTACATTATTTACCTTTCATTCATAAGGTTTCTACAATTTTACTCCATGCTGTGTCAACGTCATGGGTTCAAAACTAAAACGTGGTCCAAGTAATTTTACTTATCCTTTGTTTAACCAAGAAAGTCTTAAATTAAATGATAAATAAATCTTTTAAATGTGTGCATTGTGATGTTACCTTAAAAAAGGAAATGACTATTTATGCTGCTTTTAAAGAGCGAGGTGCAGGTAAAGAAGCTTGATGCTGTGGATACCTCTGACATGGGACTCTGGACTAACACCTGACTCATGTAGATCACAGAGCCCAGGGTCTTGATGTCGTCCCCCTCCCACAGACGGATGTTCTCAGTGAGAATCTGCAGCTCCAGCTCTTTTCGTTTCCGCACCTCCTGGCACTGAGCCTACCATGATGGAAGCAAGGGACAGCTTAAAAGGCCTGCTTTAAATACATTCTATGTCAATTCAAATTTGGTTACCCCCTACATCGGACTTTAGAGGAAATGTGCTGAACTTACAGACAGATTTCTAAAAGACACCATGCACTTCTGAATGTCTGGCCGATCAGAATGACTCTCCTAAAAAAGTAGAAAAATGTAGCTTATTAACCACACAGATCAACCCAAGAGTTCTGGACAAATGTTGACGCCCAAACACACCTCCATGTGTCTCTCCAGCTCTTTGAGTAAGTTGGGGTATTTGTCTAGTCTTATAAAGGGTTTACTGAGGCCTGTGGTCAGGGTGATGATCCCAGGACTGACTGCACCATGCCCCTCCATAAACTCCCCAAAAACTTCACTGAAATTAGAAGTCAAAGAAAAAGTATACCGTTGAGCTCCCATCAAACTGTAGTGGCCAACATTTTGCAGAAAATGTTTTGCAATTCTGAGATCTAATGAAAATGTTGAAAGACTTGAGTCATTCTATCTAAAGTCAAACTGAAGTATTTTATGGTGACTTGCCAAGCTTTTTCCAGCACTTTACTATGGTGATAACTAACATCTTCTTAAAAAGAGCATATATTTTCAAAATGCTGACTTTGTCATAACATTAAATCAGATGTTATTTTTGTTTCTTCAGCTCCATAAACAATCTAATTTACTCCAATTCACCAAACACCTCTGTTTCGTTTGCTGTCATAAATAATCTGTGTAAGAAAATCCTCTTATCTTTGTGTGACTTGTTGTTTGAAATGAAGACAGGCTGCGAATTGTAAAATTTGTAAACATACCTGTATTGGGTGAGCACATTCACTGCAGAGGGATGGTTGGAACAGTAACCAACATAAAGAGCCTTCATCTGTGGCATGAGGTTCAGGAAGAAGCTGCCGACTCTTTGCTGGCTTTCTGGAAGCCTAAAGGAAAAAAAAAAAAAAGATTAGCTGTGAATTACACTGAAAACAAAACAAACTGGAGCAAAAGTATGACAAATGAGAACGCACAAAATGGTTTTAAAGCATTTTGAAACCAAAATGCAGTCATTTCTTCATTTTCTGTTTTAATCCAACATCTAGCAGTACATGCAGTCCAACACTAGATGTCAGTCTGCTCATTACAAAACAGTTGGGTGTGCTGGGAGGGACTAACTTGGTGCAGTCCTCCAATGACTGGACCAACATTTGCTGGAAGGTGCTGATCTCCTCGAGGTTTCCTAGAATCAGGGCCACATCGGAGCTGCTCAGTCTGAAGGAGAAAATGTCAGAGAGAAGAATCAACTTACTGCCATCTAAAACAAGTCATGTGATCTTTGACGCGACTCATCTTATACAACAAGAATCACACAAAAAGAAAAGACGTCAATGTACTTGTCAATGTTCTGAAGAGGTCGCAGGTAGTTCGTAAGGAGGCTCTGAAGGTCTTTGGAAAATTCTGTCTCAGTTTCTAAAATGTTCTGTAACACCTACAACAAAAAGAAAATAAAAACTTTGAATAACCAGTGTTTTGCAGCATTTGGTCATCAGCTTCTGTATTGATTGTTGTCTTGTTCGTTGACAAATTGCAGTTAGAGTACACAATACAAGAATGAGATGATAAGGCACACCATGTACTGATTATGTGCACAAATCTGAACAAAAAGAAGCTAAATTTGAGGTTTGGAATTCCAACAAACCCCCAAAAAAAGAGACACTGAGCAACTACCTACAAGACAGAATTATCATAAACATTGTATGAAACTGCAAACAAACATCCAGACATATCTTTTAAACCAGTAAAAAGCAGAAAAGATGCACCATTTGCTCTGTGTGAGACAGAAAACTGTTTTCTTCTTGCACACGTTCACATCGTGCCACTTTGATCACATTTTTGAGACAGACTCTCCCAGGGGACAGCATTAACAAATGGAAAACCAGATGAACAGGCGCAGACGAAAAAGCAGGCATCGATGAAAGCCGACATCGACATGATGTTGGTGGAGACAGCAGGAGCAGAGAATTGATAAATTAAATATGAGTGACAATAAAACCCGAAGGTTCTGAAATAGTTGTGTTGATTCCTTACCAGGTTATAGTAGGTCTTGCTGATTACAGAAGTGTCAAAGCCTTTAGGTGGGCTCTTGAGGTTGCCAGACTTGGGGGACACTTGTTTGTCTGTTGCCAAAAAAAAAGTAAATTAATGATGATACAAACAAATATTTGGAACTGAAGGTAAAAGGTGGCTGTATCAAATGAGACTAACAGGCCATGGTTTTATGCAAAGGCCTTAGAACATGATTCACATTTTCATACTCAAATCACACAGTGAATTTCATCGCAGCATAAAATTGATAGTTTGTCTTTATTGCTTGTCCATCATTTAGTGGAAAAGACAGCAAAATGTCCATCAAAACATAAATATCCAAAGATTATGCTTGACAGGAACAAATTTTTGCCGTTTTCTTAGTAAGTACCACAAAACACTCTCACTTGTTTATAGCAGTAAAACATGTCTCTGATACAAAAATAAATAAACTTTCAAAAGAATTTGTTGGTATAATAACAGTGTTTACATACTGCAGTGTTGTCCCTTTCTGTGTAAGTAATAAATATCTGTACCTGTATCTGTGATAATCTGATCACATCCTAAAATATTAGTTAGCAGAGGAAGTTCTGTTTTTTCTTACATTTCACTCTTATAACTCAAACGTATCACATTTAACACATTTGTGCTGTCAATAATCCCCTTTCAATAATGATCTTTTTCCCCTCAGCAAACCCTCTTCCACCTGCCTCCAGTCATGCACGGCTTTCCTGTCCAAACCTTGACAATCTCAATCTGCATCTCGGTTATAGACCTTACCACAGCCTCAAAACCACCACCTCTCACACCAGGGCACACGGATAACCCCTCTGCCTCCCATGCAGCCTCTCTCTCTCTCTCTCTAGCACTCAGGTAAAGAAGCAGATGGAGAAAATGGCAGAAGGTAATGATGAACAGAAGAATCTTATTGGCTTTGTGTCATCATAGCTAGAGTTGTAGTGGCTGTATTTTTGACAGTGGTGTTGAATTAGATCCAAAGGGAGATGCATAACCAGAGGGAGCTAGGTTAGGTGGAACTGTAGCTGAGTGCTGGAGGATCAATGAAACAGAGTGGTAAAG
>JAOXNZ010000188.1:16281810-16292861 GCA_028566095.1 Kryptolebias brasiliensis | reverse complement strand
GAAGTCCAGTTGCTTTTGTTTTTAACCTTTTTTGGATTTACCATGTCCTGGATGACTGAGAATCTACACCAGCAGTTTGTTTGTCTGTTAGCAAAATAGCTTGTGCACCCATGGGTAGATTTTAATGAAATTCTCAGAAAGTAATCATTGAATGTGCATCTGCAACTGAACCTTTGAGGTAAACCTGATTCAAAACGGCCACCACAGCTAATTGACTTTAGCAAACAGAAAAATGATTACAACTCAGACATTTTTACAGATATTGAGCTCAAATTTAGTGTGATAGTAGCTGAAATTTATCCCCATCACATACACCAAGCACGAACAAATTGTGCAACATCCTTACAACTTTGTCTATGTGTATTCCTCCAACAACTGCTATGTTTTCATTGTTTATGCATTTTTGTATTTATCATTCTAGATCTCAACATGCCGAGTACTACTTACATGAAGCGAAAAGGATGAAGCACCGGGCTGATGCAATGGTGAGTTGTTGATATTTGACTGAATAATAATTTTTGGCTTTGATTTTATGCAGCCACTGAAGAAATACTCTTTAGGAAAATACTACTGTGCCCTCCTCCAAATTTGTGAAGTCCAATGAAACTGTATTATGTGCATTCAATAAGGCATGCAAACAGCAAAACCTTACTAATATAAAACATTTGCCCCATCCAGAAACATCCAGTATATTTTATTTATTATATATGAGTAACAGAGGGGTATCTTGTAACATAATTGTGCCAAATAAGGAGCAAACATTGTCACATAAAATGCTTTGTATTTATTATTAATAATAAACATTTTATTTTTACAGTTAACTTGATCATAAAATTTGAGTAAAAAAAATAATACAAATAGAAGGTGTAAGTGGCAGCTATCTTTTATTTAAGAAACAGAAGTCCATTAAGGCCTGGTCTTTGTGATGCATGTTTGTGGAGGTGCATCAAACTGGGGAAAATTATTTCTAAAATAAAAACAAACAAACAAACAAACAACAAAACAACAACAAAAAAACAGTAAAAAGGTTGATGATGTTTGTCTATCTCAATAAGGTTGGAAAACCACTCAGAAGTATTTAAAGTGACAATCCACAGTCAGATTGGAATCCTATGGCTATCTTTCCCAAGACTGGTTCACTCATCAAATAACTTTCCATGAGCATGTTGTGTAATGAGCTGTTTGTCTCACAGGAACATTGGAAATGTTGAGGATGCTTTTCACACACTGACTTTACAGTGGGAGAGGAGATTTTGTGCTGCACATGAATTTTCACAGCTAGAAGTACAAGTGAGGAGGTGTAAGGAAGCATCTGTCTTCAGAACACAGCAGGCAGGCCATGATGAAGATAGTATACTGTGGAAATACGTAGCTGTGTTTTATTACTTTGTTTAACAAGTCACTAATATTAGCCAATGAGGCTTCTTCTTGTGTTGATAATACTACTACATGTATCTAAAGGCACAGTATATCTGACAAAAAGTCATTTATAGCTGTCAACAAAAGAACTCAAAGGGACTGATCACACCAACACACGTTATTATTCCCTTGCAGTAAAAGCTCCAGCAGATTTTCTGCCACATTCATGCAATTTCTCTGCCCTTGTTCATATCTGCTACACTTTACTAAGTAGCTGGATAAGACATTTCCATGAGAAGCCTTGAGCAGCTTTTGCAGATGTTTGAGTTTAAACATAGCATCCTTCCAGAGTATTTCAGGACTTTAGTACATCTACAAGGAGACCCAGATTAACTCCTAAACTGACCTTTCTAACATTATGTAATGTCAAATATGTTCATTTTATTTTATTCTTTTTTTCAGGTGGACAAGTTGGGCAAAGCTGTAAACTATGTTGACGCTGCTCTGTCCTTTATGGAATGTGGGAAGGCGATGGAGGAAGGGCCACTTGAGGCCAAGTCTCCATATACCATGTATTCTGAGACAGTGGAGCTGATCAGGTGAATCTCATAGACTAATAAAGCAAGAACAGATATGAGTCATAGTACTCTCCCTGATGAAAATGTTAAGCACCTAGATAGAGTGGTGGAAATGAAATGAAACTGTAGTGTTGCAAGATCATATGACTGTAGTGGGGCAATTATAATATCAGACCAAATGGTTAACACTGTTGGTCACATGTCAGTAGGGTGTGCCACCCCCTCAGCCCTGGAGACAAGCAGTTACTTGAAATGGAGTCATCCAACCATTGTATCCTCTCCTGTGACAAATCGATCCACAGCTGTTGTAACAAGCCTTTGAGATCCAGCAGATAACTGCTGGGTTCAAGCTGATTGTACAGATCTTTTACTGGGGAAAGACTGGGGGACCTTGCTGCGCACACATGATGTGGGAGGACAGGAATTGTCTTGTTGAAAGACTGAACCAAGGTGCTGCCTCAGAAGGTGTCAGAAATGCAGACTCAAGATGTCACTGATCACTACCTGAAGTCATTCCCTATGACTCTTCACAATATGATGCTAAAAGTACAAGAGACATGTCTGTCAACAGTATTGGCAGAATTGGTCCTCTTTTCTCTGTGCTGCCATACACATACATGATGGCCATCCGTAGTAATGCAGAACCGAGCTTCATCACTATACAATACATGATATAACATCACTCCTTATCAGTCCATGCCTCCCAGAATGGTACCACTCCGAATGAAGCCAACTCTGCTCCGCTGTTAATGGCAGCCTATGCATGGAATGGTGAACCCGTTACTCAACTGATGCCAATCACTGAAACACGGTATGGAATGACACAAGGTTTCAAGAGTCCAATACCTCTGTCCAGATGTCATGGAGTTTTGCAATGCTTGGCACAGAATGAGATGATCATCTCTTTGTGTGGTCTGTCTTAGGGAGCAAGAAACCCACCCATTGGTTTCAGCATCAAGCCACTCTGACATTTGTATGTCCCACATGTCAAACAAATAGATGGTCTCATGCACACTCACAACAGGACCCCTATCAAACTCTGTCAAGTGCTGTCTAATGCTACTACGAGACATCCTCTGTGTCCATTGGGTTTCACTCACTGTTTTGACTGACTGTCAGATACTTTGGTAACAACCTGATAATACTATCGGATCACGCCTTTTGCCATCACTCATGCCCTCTGGTGCCCGTTGTAGACATGCCAACTCCTTACAAGTCAAATCATTTACATACCAAATCCCTAGTTTGGATGTGTACCAAATTATGTCCATATCAGGACCATTCTATCTGGGTGCTTAACATTGTTTTTTTGCCAGAGTGTATTTGCACTTAAAAGACAAATGACAGTTTTACTGATAGTCATGTGTTTTAAGGTACGCAATGAGACTAAAGAGCCACTCCGGCCCTGGAGCAATACAGGAAGACAAACAGCTGGCGGTTCTGTGGTGCGTATGTCATCACCCCTGTTTAGGCCGCATCCATTCTTTATTTTGAGGAGGATTTGTGATCTGTCTGAGGGTCTGTGACTTGTGTTTTTGTGCCCATAGTTTCAGATGCCTTGCTCTCCTTTACTGGCAGATGTTTCGCTTAAAGAAGGATCATGCACTGAAGTACTCCAAAGTGCTGCTCGACTATTTTAAGGTACAGCTACAAAACCACAAGCCAGTGCTCGGTATGTTGACATTTTGGTTTGGATTAAGCCTTGTTTTGGTGTTATTACAGAGTTCTTCCAAAGTGCCTATAACCCCACCCGGTTGGAGTGACTCTGGAAAGTAAGTGGATAATTATTAGACTTAGAAAGTATTATCCATTTGGCTCCTTCATTACAGGCACTGCAACTTTTACTAACTCCCATCATCACTCTGTTGAGCATGTTTTTTATTACTATTATTCACAGGGGTACAAGAGAACTCTCATCTTCACTCTCACCTAATGTAAAACACCACAGAAGGGATTCACACAGTGGCAGTAACTCTGCATCCCTTATAAACATCCCGCAACGTATCCACCAGATGGCAGCCAACCACCTGAACATCACCAACAGTGTCCTGTACAGCTACGAGTACTGGGAGGTGGCAGACAACCTCGCAAAGGAAAATAAAGGTGGAAAATGTTTACGATTTTTCAACTTATCTGCATAAAATATTTTTTAACTAGTTTCCATTTTTAGAAGTTCTAAGAATTCTGTCAATTTTTGTTGTTACAGAGTTCTTCAACTACTTGAATACGTTGTCTGGGCCATTGACTCTTCACAGCAGCATTGCTCACACTGTCCAGTACACCAGGCAGGCTCTTCAGTGGATACGCATTAGTGCCAAACTAAACTAACTCCAACAGAGAGGGTTTACTTGAACCAGTCCAGTGGCTCTTTGGGACTCATCTGCTGTAGAAGAGTCAAAACTCTGGATTTCTCTACAAACAGGGCAACACTGATGAATAATGCAGTGAAATGGACTTGAATGAAATCCTATTGAGCCACAGATCATCTTTTTAGTATGTTGGGTGCAAACCGGTCCATACTCTGTGCAAAGTCTTCTGAAGGAGAAACAAAAAAATCTTCCTTAATGTTGGAGTTGTGTGGCTGGCAAAGGTCTCTAATCATCTGCCAAATGTACTCTGGACCTCGAAGAACTAAAAAAAAGGACAATTTCACTTTTTTTTTTTTGGTTGGTTGTTTTCCGGCACTAAAACATAAGGCATGCTTTAAAAAAGGGTGCTCATGTACCACTCTAATCCAGGAACATTCACTTTGTGGTTCTTACTTTTAAAGAATCTTCAAATTTTCTATTTTTGTGTTTTTTAATTGTTTTTTTATTTGATAAAATGATTTGTTTTTACGTGAAAAAATAAACAGATTGTTCAAGGAATTTATCATTTTTTTTTATGTTATGAAATATTAGTCATAATGTAGATATTTGTAATTCTGTTGCATTATTGACACAAGGTAAGGTACTAACCATCTCTAAATCCAGGTAAGTGTTTCTCACTGATAATGAAACCAGTTTTTAAGCTCTATTTATAAAAGATGTGTCGTTTCAGAAGCTACAAATCAACGTCAGTGTACTTAGGTGTGATGGAAAAAAGTATTTTAGTTTTATGATGAATTAAAACCCTCAATTGTCTTGTTATGTTATCCTATTAGAGTTGAAAGCTCTCAGTAATGTTATTATTTACATCACTGTTATATCAGTAGAACTAGTCCATGAGAAAGCATGCAGCATTTTAGCGCAGTGCTTTAGGGGCTTGTGTGAAACAGAGACACCAAATTAATTTGAGAGGACGTAAAGAAAGGAAATAAGCAAAAACAAATGCGCAACTCTGTTTTCGTTGTTTTTTATTGAAAATTTGCTATAGATCACCGACATAAAACACCTTAGATCTTTTAGAAGGAAAATCCCATTGGTGCAGGTGTTATAGGCTTATAAAAATCAGAAAGATGGCCACAAACACACAAAATACACTTTTGGTGAGATATCAGACACACAAAAGTTCAAACCATCTGTTGATTATTTTGTAACAACATGGCGCATTAAAAAAAGTACTGCACAATCCATTAAATTAATACTTTAATTTAAAAGTTACTCAAACTTACAAATATCATTAAGAAATAATGTATCATAAGGGGCAATTAAAAAAAATACAAAAAAGCAGTAGATAAATGCAGTTAGTTACCAGATATACAGTGATGTTTTGCATAGTTTATACCAACGAGTACATAAATACAGTAAGAATACCTCAGATAGAGTCACTCTCATCAGTGTGTTGAGAATTTCTTAAAGATGTCACCTAATCACCTGTTCGTTCTGATTTTAATGCCTTTTCATTCAGTTATTTTGATGCAACTTGGTGCTTTCATGATCAAACTAATTCAAACTAATAGAAAAAGACATAAAGGAAAAGGATTTTTGTTGAAGTTTTCTATCTCTGGTTTGATTTCTAATACTGAAACACACACACACTTAAAATGTCCATTAAATTGGAATACACCGCATTAGCTTATTTTGACGTTTGTGAGGAATTATGTACTTCATTAATCATTTCTCAAATCAAGTCTCTGTTAAAGAAAACAAAAATGGGTTGAAGCTATGAAAATTTGCCCTATTGTGTCATGTAAAGGAAGTGGCAGAAGATGTGAACAGGTTCCTTTAAACATAAATAACACACACACACACACACACAAGTGGTGTGTCAGAGCCAGACTCATGAGTCAGTCCAATTGCTCAGAGATCACTGTAACCACCACCTACTGCACCAACATAGACGTAGCAGCATCAGATGTCTGGTACCATAGCAACAAAGACCAACCAATAAGAGGAGTCTTTGGGGCAGAATCAACAGCAGCATCATGGCTTTTTAGATAATACATAAAATACAATTCTGTATTTCAAGATTTGACTGTATTTACTTCTTTGAAAAATTACAAACTCCTCTAGAGCCAAAATGTTGTTGAGATGAAATAATAAAAAGGTAAACATATTAAACATTTACATTTTATCCCCTGCTGTCAGAGAGCCAACAGATCACGTGTCCAAAACAAATCGGGCTCAGGAGAAGCTGAGCAGCTTTACGTTGGAGGATTTTTTTAAAATTTGTTTATTTTTAATAACTCACGGTGTCTCGTTTGGAAAGAGCGCAGTTGCGTTGACACGAATTACCTTTTCTTTTCTTAAAAAAAAATAGCCAATATTAGTTGTCACGGTGAAGCTGCTCCTGGCTCGTTCCAGCTGCACGTGCCTCTGCGTCACAGCGGTTCCTGCTGGCCTCGCGACAGATAGAGCGGTGCCGTGTGGGGACAACGGCGCTCAAAGTGTCAGGCACGCTAGGGAAACAAATAAACAACCAAATAAATAAACTCTGGACTAGACCGATTGATTGGAGGAAAGCAGTCTGGAACGTCGCGAACACAAAGCTTTCATCTGTAAACTGAAGAATCATCGACAAACAAGCAGCAAAAACAGTTTGAAAGGGTTAGCTTGTTTCGAGGTAGTCTTGTACCTAATTCAACTGTGTAAGCTGAAACTGTACAGAGCTTTCATGAACTACTGGGGTAATTTTAAAGGCATTTACCCACTTGTCCGCGCAGTGGCAGTATTAGTACACAACTTGAAGTTGAAAACACGAAGCCGGCGGGATGGCATAAAACAAGCTAGAAATAAGGCGCTTCACATTAGCGGAAATTGGGCGTATCTTGACTTTCAAAATAAGATGCAACGCGAGCTGTAACGCAAATATGTATTGCGGCAGTCTAGAGGAAAACAGTCAAATGTGTGAAAATTCATCATTAGGCTTCTGAATTCTTGACCCCAAGTGTCATATATGTAGCTTTATTTACTTCTCTGTAACTTTGCTCTATAACTCAAGTGTTCAATGAAGGCTTAATAAGAGTTGGATTTTATTTTGAAAAAACATGCACAGGAAGTTTTGATTGTTGCCTCGCTAGCTTTGACACTAGCCGAGAGAGAGAAGAGAAGAGAAGGTAAATGGATCAGGCGGTTGAAATGGAGAGCGAAAGGACTGGGAGCAAAAATGTTCAAGAGACATGGCGTGGCTGCATGACACAATAAAGGAACCTCGACTCACTGAAAGGACTTCTCTGAACAACGAAGTCGAGGCCTTGGCATCGAGCTGCCTGGCTGGAGGCTTTTCATTTCGCTTTGCTTTGGTCTTCCCTCGTTTAACCCAAGCAGAGAGGGCACCCAGCGTTTCTACCGAGCAGGATCTGCAGGGTCTGTGACCAGCAGCCTCGTCTGACAGCTTTAGAGGTAATAACTAGGGACTTCTCTTGGCGAGCGGCCACTCACTCAGCGCGGTTGTTTGTTTACTATTAGCACCGCGCTTAAATCTCAAGTTGCTCAGTCATACACCCTGTTCATTGTTTCCTAGCTTAATTTTTGCCAGCATGTTAGCAAGTGCGATTGAAAACACTTCCACTGGTCCCCATTGAACTGACATGGTTCTCACACAGTGGCGCAGCGACATGCAGGATTATGAAATGATGAAGGAGCTAGGCTAATGGTAGCTGACCACATGGGACTGTGTTGTTGTGACCTACCTGTCAGTGAGTGAAAGTCTGCCCAGGCATGTCTTCCTGACAACAAACGTGTTCCTTTAGGCCAAACAAAGCTTTAACATTTGTTCTGAATTAATACAAATCCATATATACAGTTTGTTACATGACAGTCTTATCAAATGGCAACAGTGGCAGTCTGTATGTGTCACCTGGCTGGCACAAAAAGTTTCATAAACAACTAAAAATTAAAGTTACATTTTTTAGGCTTCTCTAGAGTATGTGAATGTAATGGCAGATACCTTACTGGTGAGCTGGTAGGGATTTCCTGGATTTACTTATAAACTTCTCAGTAGTTTTAGCTCGGTACCTGAGTGGATTTTTGACTTGTGTCCAAGTGTGTTGAGGTTTCCTTTCTGTTTACAGGAAGCTCAGTATGAGTCGAGATGGATGGATGAGGAAGAAAGCCAATAGCAGTGATGACAATGGTTGGGCTGAAAGGGTGAGCATAACTCCTATACAGCTGTGAGAGCTTCACGAAGCACACAAACAATCATAAGCATACTACCGTGGGTTTCTGGAGTGTGTGCCTTAGTTGGAAACTGAATGTTTCTCTCCGTGTTCTCTCTCCCTCATGCACATTCATTTTACCATATAAGAACTGTAAGGATGTAACAGTGCTTGCTCGTGAGATGTTGTACAGAAAAAAACTGTAACTCTGAATTTAAAGGTGTAGTGTAACTCATTACAGCAGTAGTTATGTTACAGATAGATTCAGTTTATAATAAACACATTACTAAAATAAAAGGACATATGTTGTAACATTGTAATGGAATATCTTGTGTTGGAATGTGTTACATAAATTTATTAGAAATCATCTAGTTTTATGTATTAGTGTTTATATATAATGCCTAGACAATATTGCGGCAGTCAAGTGTGCATTCAACTGGGATGCCATTTACTTTTGTAGTAATTTCTGTTAGACGTGTTTTTAAGATGGTGTGGTTGCATTCAACCGCAGTTTTTGGACCATGTAAAATTTCCAAATAGGTTTTCTTATTTTTAACTGTTTGTTTTTGTTGGGGTTTTTTTTTTTGTGTGTGTGTTTTTTTTCGAAATTGTTAATACATTTTTTATTGCATTTCTTCTTATGCAGGGTGGCTATATGGCTGCCAAGGTCTCGAAGCTGGATGAGCAGTTTAAACTTGATGCACCCAGAGAAAAGCAGAAGGAAAGCACATGCTCCAGCATCTTCAGTGGCGTGGCGATTTACGTCAATGGATACACGGGTAACATTCTGCACACACACAATCCTTTTATGTAGTTTCTCACTTGATGTTTTAGAGCAAAAAAGAAGAAAGTGTTTTCAGGGTCTGACTCAGGGGAGTACTTGAAGAAAAACAAGTATTCTGCATGCCATTTCTAATTTCTCTGTTAAACTGACAACTTTGACACGAGGCATTTGTTTGAAATGATGCTACAACAGTTTCAGTTGAATAGAACAATGATAAGGAACATTAATCCAATCAAACGGAGAGGGTTCTCTAAACAAGAACAAACACCTGTCAGTCATTTTGCACAGGAGATGCTAAGCTACAGTAGCCTGAATGTGCAGACAAAGAAAGTGGGTGTGATTTAGAAAAGGCTTTTTTTTTAAAGGGAGTTGATGCACATTGACACTGAGGAACAAGACAGTTCTGCATCCCGAGGAGTTGACGATCTTTAACCTGTTAATATGCACGTCTGGATGCTGCGGAAAGCTTTCTGAATGGCTCAGATCTCGGCTATGCAGACTTTTCTGTTCTTTATGTGCAGAGTCCACTTATAGTCTAAAAACATGCCTGTCCGGTGAATTGTTGATTCCACATTGACCTTAGGAGTGTGTGTGTGTGTGTGTGTGGGGGGGGGATACTAGAAAACAAATTAATGCTTCACTGTTTTATTGTTATGATCAGAGCCAAGTGCAGATGAACTCCGCAGGTTGATGATGCTGCATGGAGGTCAGTTCCACGTGTATTACTCGCGCTGTAAGACCACCCACATCATCGCCAACAACTTACCCAACTGCAAAATTAAGGAGCTCAAAGGCGAAAAGGTTATCAGGCCAGAGTGGATCACTGACAGGTGTGTTTATGGCAAGAGGAGAATTTCTACATTCAGTATTATATCTGTACAATATTAATTAAAATCTCATTGTTATTTGTAATACAGTATCAAGGCTGGTCACCTCCTGTCGTACTTAAAATACCAGCTGTATGCGAAACAGAAGAACACGATCTTCCCTGGCATGATCTTGTGCCACAGCGCAGAGATTGCAGGATCGAGTCACTGTCCCCTTCAGCCGAATGTTCATCAAAAGCTCCATTTGCCTCAGCGGAACACTGAGCTCTCTGTTCCCCCCGGTGGAGGATCCTCATCCAGCTCTAGAAACAACTCCATCCTTGTCCCCGTCCGCATTGAAGCTGACTCGCAGTCCACCCAGAATAGTTTTAAAGCTTGCTTGGTTAACCCCACACCGAGTCATTCGGAGTCCAGTCAGCTTACAGACTCTCGACATCTCAGATCTTCACTCACAAACCCACTCTCTAACCAGTGCAACACAAAGCACCCACACAAACCTCTGCAGTCTTCTCACCTGCGCAGAGAAGAATTAAAAATGTGAGTAGTCAATGAAAAGTTTTATAATTTTTCTCTCTTTATTTACTCACAGATTCAGAAAAATGAAAGTTTATGTGAACTTATATACTTTTTTGTCTATTCTATCATAGAAATGGACTACTGCAGACCTCATTGGATATCACGAGCCATTCCAAAAGGAATGAAATCCAAGAGTGTGGAGAAGATGATATTTGTCCTGCAGTGGTTTCAAAGAGGGTGAAGGAAGCCTCCCTAACCAATGGACATGCTCATCTTTTTAATGGTGCCTTAAAGTCAAAGGACTTGTCCCTTGTTACAGATCCATTCTCCTCTCACAGGGACATGTCCAAATGTAAAATAAAAAGATCAACAGATAAACCTCGGAGTCCTCCAAAACAGACAAATGCAGACCCATATGAGTTACCCCCCCCCCCAACCCAACAAAAAATCTATAAAAATATAAACAACGC
>JAOXNZ010000188.1:16263323-16277385 GCA_028566095.1 Kryptolebias brasiliensis | reverse complement strand
CCCCGCCTCTCGTACAGTGACTGCTGGAGATAGGCACCGGCTCCCCGCGACCCGGAATGGAAAAAGCGGGTAAAGAAGATGGATGGACTTTGAATAGAAGGCTGTTCCAGAGTCTGGGACTTGGACAAGAAGGGCTCAGTCCCTTTGTGTTTTCAGACAAGCGCAAAGAACAACTAGAAAGGGGTAGAAGGGGTATATGGGAGTAAAAGTTCACTGATATAAGTGAAAGACTGATTGTTTATCACTGTCTAAATAAGAAAAAGGAATTTTACAAGAAGTCACACAAGAATGAAACAGGGTCTTGGTGAGAAGTCTTGCAGCTGAGTTTTGAACCAACTGTAAATGAAAAAAAGAGTCTCGTCTTAAACAAAAAAAAAGGGAGTTACAATAATCTAAGCGTGACGACACAAAAGCATGAATTGCAGTTTCTAATGCTTGATAAGATAACAGATGGTGTATTTTTGCTATATCTTTCAGGTGAAAGTAACTGGACTGAACTACAGACTTGGCATGTTGATCAGATTTGAGTTGGTGGTGGAAGATGACACCTAGTTAAGCAGAAAACCACATTTGACCGTGTTTTGCAGACACTCATGCTTGTCTTCCTTCTTTAGCGTATTTGGGTCCCAAATGTGCCACTCCTTTTTTTATGCTTTTGCAAAAAAAAAAAACAACAGATCCCTCAGAGATGTATTGTTTTCTACAGAAATTACAAACAGGCTGTAACTTTAGATTCATCTGGTGAAGACTGAAAACAAGTGTGGCATAAATCCAGTTACTTAATGTTTGTCTAAATGTTGGTGAGAATAGATTTGTGTTTGTGTGGTGCTGTGGGAAGTTATAAGACGTATGAAATCACATTCAAAACTGGTAACTGACAAGCACATGGTTTTACTGACTGAGATCACAGTCTGCCTTTACAAGAATTGAAGTAAAATGAAGGTGATTATTCAGGTTAGACTTGGTACTCGTGACTAATAAAGAAAAGATATAAAGAAAAATAATCTATTATTAGTGATGACCCTTGGCTTCTGTACCCCGACTGCAGGTTGATCCTGATGTATTCGCTGCACTTCCCAAAGAGCTACAGGAAGAACTGAAGTCTGCCTACAACCGTGCAGCAAGTGTCCAACCCCAGGTAAAAATAGGTGAGTCAACAGCTGAATGCCTTACAGTTTTACCATCATGCTCTTCACCCTGACCCAGCTTTTTTTTTTTTTTTTTTTAACCTACAGTGGAGCAAAACAATCCACTGCTGCAGCTAAAACAGCCGGGGGTAGGGAATGGTATCGGTCGGGTGAAGCGGCGCTACAAGAGGAAGAATGGAGTCAGTCCTCTTAAAAAAGGAACTTCACCCCTAAAGAGGCGTCAGGTGACAAACAGTCCAGCCAAAACTGTACCACCTCCTGTAAGATCGCAAGAACCAATGAATGTACCAAAGGTGAGTCTATGCATGATGCTAACCATAAGGTGGATGTTTTTGTTATTCTGTTGTCATAATTTAAAGTAAAACATTTCCAGCGGTTTAAAAGTTGATGGATTTTTTTCTTTTCTTTTTTTCTATTCTCAGACTGAAAACAATCCCTCCACCTCAAAACAAGAGATCCCAGCATCTGTGACTAAATCAGTTCCTCGTCCTGTTCCAGCGCTGGCTGGAGCTTGTGACCTGACAGACATCAAAACACTCCTGAGGGAGTGGGTCACCACAATAACAGGTACAAGTTTAGGGGCAGATGTTTTGCATCGGCACATGTTGTGGTATTAAAACGTCTCACTTTTGATTAGACCCTATGGAGGAGGACGTCCTGCAGGTGGTGAAATACTGCACTGATCTGATTGAAGACAAAGATCTGGAGAAGTTGGATTTGATAATAAAATACATGAAAAGGTCAGTTCTGCATAGTTTAGCTGAGTCTAATCCCCTCTTTTGTTTTTTTTTCCCCCAGTTAGTTGAACTAGTTTTGTGCTGAACTTTTCCTCTCAGGATCATGCAGCAGTCGGTGGAGTCTGTTTGGAGCATGGCGTTTGACTTCATCCTGGACAACGTGCAGGTGGTCGTGCAGCAGATTTATGGTAGCATCCTGAAGATAACATAAATCGAAGGGGAGAGCTTCCCAGTTGTTACAAGGTCATCTACGAAACAAATCACAACATCTGCATCATGATTTTTTTTTTATTTTTTTTTTTCTCCATTGCGTTTTCACTACAACTTGTTTGTTTTCACTGTGGTAACAAATAATCATCATATAAAAGCAGACAGTCTGAAAAGGAGCCATAACAAGATTTGATAAAAACATGTGCATCGATTTTTGTACTTTTTTATGTACAAGCAATTCCAACTGGAGAGCAATAAAGGATTTCAATGTCTACTTACAACCCAAATTTGCTAAAATCACAGCAGTTTTGTTTTCACACATTTGTTTACTTCTGTTTGATTTCTAACCTATTTTTTAATACATCTATTGCAGTCAGGCCTTGTAATATCTACAACTTTTGTTTTGTGTGTTGTTCAGTTTTGACATTTCAGTTGACTCACCTCTTTCGTACAAGTATTGGTTGTAATATAAAAAAAATGTCAGTTAAAAGCATCAGGTGACCTGGTAGCACTCCTCATACGTTAATTGAGCTCAGAAATCTTTTTTTGTTCATGTTCATTGGTGCTCTCATCTCCAGCACTTAATCTGTGAAATATCTGCAGCTGCTGTGCACAGTTAAGGTATCTTTTTCTCTTTCAAAAAAAAAAAAAAAGTGCCAAACTTTGTTCTTGTAAAATGTAAATAATGTTTTGAAAGATCTTTGTCAAATGTTTTAAAAGAATTGTATGTGGAGGATTTGCCTCTTGTATTGTTTACCAATACTGAATTCTTAGTAACGGTCTATAAATTGTAATTCTTCTAACTCTAAATGTTTTCAAGTGTTCCAGCATGGAAATCAGAAGCTAGCCAAAGTATTTCACAAAGGGGTTAGCTGCTGATTCTATGTATAGCACTCTAATTTGGACATTGACACAAGTCGTGGCAATCAATGAGCCTATGCATTTTTCATTTTCTTTCACTAACAAGAAAGATGTCTACTCGAGATAACGTAACATTCATTGCGCATTTATATCAGGAGAAACTCCAGTGCTGCATCGTGTTTTCACTGGGTTCTTTAATCTAAAATAATGCTGGATTTGCAGAGGAACAAGTGATCTGTTTTGTGACTCTGTGACCCATCTTGTGTAACTCCCACTCTGCAGAGATTTGCATGGTTTGTAACTACATTATGTACATATTCTGAGTTTACTTTTCATGTAATTGGTCGTTAGAAGACACAGTGGGTTGGCTTCTGATCTCTATGGAAGATAATGTCAGTGGTTGAAAAGTTTGTTCAAAGCAGAAATCCTATATGCAAACCTGATCAGTCTGAATGTAATTCGGAATGTGCAACTTTTCACTCACTTTGTAAGATGTTACTTCTCTTTGCTCATCGTGGTTTTCCTCAAAGAAGTGGCCAAAAGTAAAGGGCCAAAGTTTAATTCTTCAAATTGGCTCGTGCCTGAAGACCTGAAGCTGTGAAATTGTTTGTAAGTTTTCTAAATCTTGGTAATAAACTAAAAAAAAAAAATTGTAGAAATGTTTGTTGTGTCTTCAAGTTTTTAAAAGCTGAAGCCTAGCTTGATGAGAAATATTGTACTAAGATATTCTCAGAAAAAAAAAAGTTATACTGGTAATATTAATTAATTATTAACTGTAAACCCCACAGTGTCATTCCTTTGTATGGGATCAAAGTGTTGTACCTTAATATCAAGTCAAAACCAAAGTGCAACATATAACCTGTGGTTACACTGCCTAGGTACTCAAAGATGTTAGTTATTTTAGTGAGTATATTACAAACTTCAAGTAGTTAAGAAATCTAAACTGAGATAATACCTAATTAAAGCTGTTCAAAAATATTTTCATCAGTTATGCATGTAAAAGGTATATCAATTCAGCCATTTCCTGTGTAATGTTGGGTATTTTTGAATTGTTACTCTCAGTTTATCTATTTATATTTAAAAACATAATTTCGTAGCCCTACCTCTATTCTGAAGGTATAAAAAGCTACGCTTTCTTATATACAGAACGACTTGTAGAGTAATATATTTGTCTTGTAAAAATTATTTTATTTTGAAAAAGGACCGGATGTGGTTTGCGACATCAAACTGGGCTGCTCGTACGTCATATCCGCAGCAGTGGTTTTCGCGCACGAACTGAAGTCTGCTGTCAATTTTCTTAAAGTAAGAACAATAATATGATTTATTAATATGTCGTGTATCGTTGCTTTAATATAAGACACTAATGACGTTAGTGTTGTCTCTTGTTTGAACTTTTATATTTTTAAACAAATATCTATGGATACCTGCGGCTAACGTTAGCCAGCTAGCATAGCATGAACGTAACGTATTTTATGCTCTAGATTGGTTTTCATATCAGCGGTAGTTTTTAGGTATATCCTTATTTGTCTTCTTATGATAATTACTGCTGCCAAATAAGTTCTCGTCGTACGTCTAAAATGCTGTAAGGTGGATTTGCACGAATCGCACTTGCTTTAAAACAAGGTGTGCCCTGTTCATGCCTTTTGTCTGGTGCTGTGCGAGATTCAATGGTGCTTTGGTCAAACTGGTCAGACATTAGCTTTGGCAAAACCTTTCTTTTACTCTTTAGATGCTTTGTAGACTACAGTAAGTTGTTGTGTGAGAATGACTATGTTTCTATATTTTACATAGAAGTACCAACTGTGACTTATCACCAGTTAATCTGTTCCTTTAGTAAATAAATTTAAATATGTGTGACAATGAACAAAGAACAACAACCTTGTATGAATGGTTTATTTTACGGTTGATTTGATCAAGTTATGATCTTAATACTACCCCTTCAAAATGATCCCAAAGCTGAATCGGAGCCTCTGCAGGCTTAATCGATTGTTAAATGTGCCTGGTGTTATGTCTCATCTCATCTTTACGTGACCTGCTCTTTCACCCCTTCAGGTTCAGAGTGTTTGACACCGGCAGCTATGGCTAATCAGGCAGTAGAAATGATCACAAAGGTTTTGGAGCAAACCGTTAAGGTGGCAGAAGAGCAGGTGGATGCACAGCTGAGCAGACTGAATGAAATTGATGAAGATGAACTGGAGAGACTGAAGGAGAGGCGCTTGGAGGCACTTAAAAAAGCCCAGAAACAGAAGCAGGTAGGTTTTTACATACCTGTTTGACTGTCCTTCTATTTTCTCTTATTTTGTTATGCAATTGGGGTTCTTTGTTTTTTTTTTAAGGAGTGGTTGTCCAAGGGCCATGGGGAGTACAGAGAAATCCCCAGTGAGAAAGACTTTTTCAGTGAAGTGAAGGAGAGCAAGAATGTTGTCTGCCACTTCTACAGAAATTCAACCTTCAGGTAAATTCAGTCTCCAAGTGATACAACAGATATATAAAAGAAAAAAATATCCCTGCCAACAGAACACTAACTAGGACTAGGACTGCATAAGTAACAAAAAAAAAAGTTTATTATGCTACTACAGTGTTGCTAATAGTTTAATATGAAATGGTTGACTTTGCCGTTGGTTTTCTTCATGTAGGTGTAAAATTCTGGACAAACATCTGGCCATCCTGGCTAAAAAGCACGTCGAGACCAAATTCATCAAACTGAATGCGGAAAAGGCCCCGTTTCTGTCAGAAAGGCTTCGCATCAAAGTTATCCCAACGCTGGCTTTGCTTATAGATGGAAAGACAAAGGACTACGTGGTCGGATTCGCCGATCTGGGCAACACAGACGAGTTTTCCACAGAGATGCTTGAATGGAGACTTGGATGCGCAGAAGTTATTAACTACAGGTGAGAAATAGTGCGCTCCGCCTGTAAGAGTTTATAGCAGGAGAGTGGTGCTGCCATAAACAAATTCAAATTTTAACGTCCTTTTTTGTTGTTGTTCTAGTGGTAACCTGATGGAGCCTCCTACAGTGACACAAAAATCTGGTTCAAAGTTCACAAAAGTGGAGAAGAAAACCATCAGAGGGAGAGGTTACGACTCTGACTCAGATTCTGGAGATGACTGAAAACGAGATGGTTGTGTCTCTCTCTCTGGGCTACCTCCCTAACAAGTTTTGCAAAAATCCACCTTTAATTTTTCTTTTTATTGACTTAATGATTCAACACATTTGTTTGTAAACTTTTTCTCAAATCAGAGGGTTTGTGGAAGCAGTTAGCATACTTAAGTTTTTTATTTATAAATGTGTCTTTTGTGATACCACGAGAGGAATCATTTAATTGAGTTACTTAAATGTGCACTACTGAGACCGTGTATTGAGTTTTTTCAGTTGTGTACATTACCTTTAAACTGTGTTGAGTCTTATGTTAGCCTCAGTGATGCATGTGGGTGCCAACATCAAATGTATTCTGATTTTAGTATTGGAATACTTTTTACATGACATGACCTTGTAGCAAGCGTTTGAATTAACAAACTTAATAAAATACATTGAAAGTGTTTAATTCTGCTTGTGATTTATTTTTTTTTGTATTGCTGATCTACACATGTATAGGTTCCTATCCTGAAGTGTTAGTCAAGAACAGCTTGAGTTTCAAGTATCAAGAGTTCTGAGCATGACCCTTTGATCCTGGGCAAAAATCTAAATTTAAACATTTAAAAACATTAAATGTTGCACTCATGCCACTTTAGATTTTTGAACGTAAATAAAGTCGATCGTGGTCATGCTGGTATTCCTGCTTTAGGGTTGTTGTTTTTTTTTTTATAGTTTGCAAAATTTTAAACCATTTTGATGACTTTCCACAACAAACTCAAATCTTTTACTTAATGACAGGATTTTTAGTTTTTAAATGACATTTATTAACAACTGAATTTCTAACAAATATGACCGCAGAACTAAGACTCGATAGCTTTTTGGTCGACAGGCTGAAGCAGGCGACGCACAATCAGCTCTCCTTTGCTGTTGATGTACGTGTCAGCCATGTCCTGTTCATCGGGAAGCCCAAAGGGAGTTTTCAGAGGCTGTATCCTGTTTCAGAGAGGAAAATAAAACAGGTGGGAACCAGGTCAGTCATACAGTTTGTCTTGAAAAGGGCCAGACACGTGGCTTTAATTTGCACTTATAAACCCTCTAATGTCTGTTACTGGAATGTCAAGATCTGTGGTTCTGTCTTTTATGCAGGCTTAGAAGATTTACAGACATTAAAAATGTGCTTCCACCTTTAGTTGACCGGTCTTACCTCACAAGGTGCTTGACAAATTTCAGCTGGCTATTGACCGCAGGTGTATTTTTGTGAATTACAGGCATGTGGGCCTAAAAACAAAACAAAAATAGTACAAAGTCAGTGTATTGTAAAATATTTTTTGTGAAATCGTACCATCTTACTCTAACTTAGCAGGAAGCGTAAAATAAAACCTTGTAACAGAAAGACCATCCATCGTGAGATTTATCTTCATGAAAGTCTTCAAGGACATGTTTACTGTGGACTTTTCAGACTCTTAAACAGCATTTCTGACAGATTGTTATAATAAATGATTAGTTTATAACCTTATGTTGACAAGAGACAATTTTCTGTTTTGACGGAACATGACCATTTCAGCCTTAAAAAACACCAGAAGTCCTGATTTTTAAAAAATATGTATTTTATCTAATATTTTTATATAGTTTCTGATAAACTGCACTACATTAAATAAAGGCCTATTTAATGTTGGCTTTAGATATATCTCCAGCTTTACCTTTTCAAGGCCAAGGTGTTTCACCATCTCCTTCTCCCAGTACGGCCTTCTCATCACACTTCTGACTCGGGTCACTATATGTAGCTTGTGAGGTTGGTCTGGATCGCCACCATATTTTTCATGCTCTTTTGATGCCTCAGCAAAAAGCTATCAAAAAAATAAATACAAAATTGATCACGGGCAACAACAAAAAAGGAGAAACACACGACCCTTCCTCATCTCCATGACTGATTTATGTGTAAGGGGGTCTAAGGTGAGCTCTGTTTTTGTAAAAGCAGCCATTTGATGAGTCAGTGTTTATAATTTTAAATAATATGCAAATCATGGGATGGGGGGGAACACGGATTCTTACCTCCTTTGGGATTCTTGCTTTGAAAAACTTGCTGCGTGCCGACACAAACCACCCACAAGGGGACAAAACGGTGGCTCCTTTAAGGGTCTGGGACAAATGTAAAGCATAATATTACACCACAAGCAAATAGGCAGGTTTTTCTGATACAGATCATACCCATTGTCCTAAATACGAGTTTCCTAGCTCCATCTTTGTAGTAGCTTTCTTTGTATGGGTACTGCAGATTGACAGTCTAAAAATGATGACATGAGGTCTGTTTTCCCTTTCACAGTCGGCTACTATTTATAAAATACGGAAACAGAACCCAAGTAACAGAAATGATTTAGCATAGTCACCTGTGTTATATTATGCAAGAAATGTAAAGCATTTTAGACTAATAAACACCCAAAGTGTTACTGCCTACCTTAGCCTTAGTGCACTGGTTGAATTGAAAAGAAAAATGCAGAAGCCAAAATACTATTTTATGTGTTTCAAACTTAATTATGTTTGGATTTTTCTATAGATTCAAATTTTAAAAAGAGAACAAGTTGTGTCTTTGTGACAGACTGCTGTAAACAAAGTGCCTAAAGACCCTGTTTTAATTTGGTTCTTTGCCAAGTGTGTCAACTCAAACACCGGCTCATTAACTGGCTATAGGAGCTTTTTTATGACTGAAGGATTCACAAGTCAGAGTTATGTGGCCTAACAAACAAAAAATATTCTTATCAAATATGGTCAGGTACTGTCCTGAAAATAAGTATAAAAAAGAATCAAAGTCCAAAGAGAAACTTTGAAAGATTTTCAGAAAGCCTGCAGCCTATTATTTAAGAAAGATTATAAGACAGCGTGGCTCCTTGAGAGCAAAATATAAAGAAATTAGGAATGCTGCAAGAGTTACACAGTACTATAAGTCTGAGAAATACAATTTCATCAAATTATTAGTTCTTTTTTTTTTGGTGTGTTGTAATGATCACACAGCAAAACAAGGCTGCACAAAAAGAAAGTGCTGAAACAATAAGTCTGGAACTGAAAGTTTTATACAGCTGCAATTAACACCGACATATCTGATTAGTGAACTTGAATAAGAAGTCTGAAAAACTAAAAAATGTAAGGTAATGTGCTTACCTTTACGGACAGAATGCTCAAACTGTGACCGACACCAGACATGTTGACTTTCTGGGCCACAAACAGCAGAATCTGCTTCAAGTAGAAAACCTACGTCAAGGTTACAGAGCAGCTAACCGATAAATAAAAAAAGTAGGTGGAGCTTAACTAAAAGTTATCAATAAATTGTGAGTTTTCATAAAAGATTCACAAAAACCTCAACTAAGGCATTTCTCTAAAAAAAAGAATAACATCCGAACAGAGGAATCACATTTGTCCTCAGTTTCTCTTGGTTCTAACCGGAAATTTAGGAAGGAGTAACATCTAAATTGCTCCGATGTGCAAATACTCCCAAGTATTTACCACAATTTTTAAACTTTATTTAAGTTTTTAAAAAACTTTAGGCATCACATTAAAAAATAATCATATTAAATATATAGCTACACCATATTTATTTATTTTTACTAAAGTTACACCTATCTACTACAAATAAATAACATGCTCTGTTTCTCCGGGAAATATTTTGTTAGTACGCTCAAGCAACTGTCATTACGGAAGAATAGTCAAACCGTCTTTCTTTCCTTTTACTGTCAGCGGTGAAGCGTGAAACCACGTTAGTATCATAAAATGCATTAAATTACAAGTAATGTCCATCAAAATATCAGAAAACCATGTGTCGGGGATGGAGGCGTCCGCCGTGTCTGTGCTGAAGCGGGCGGTGGAGCTGGACCAGGAAGGGCGGTTCCAGGAGTCTCTGGTCTGCTATCAAGAGGGGGTCCAGCTGCTTATAGACGTCCTGAAAGGTACCATATCTTTATTTAGTTGAAATGAAACAGCTTAAAAGTCACCAAGCATAACCTGTTATATTTCGTTGTCTTATAAACAGCTTTAAAAGATGACTCAAAGAGAGGACACTACAGGGAGAAGATCAAGGGCTACATGGACAGAGCAGAGCAAATCAAGGCTCATGTGAGCCAGATGAAAGAAGGTACTTTAAATGACCTGTTAAAGATTCAATACAAAAATGTTCAGAGTGACAAACTGGGAGTCAACCAGTCTGTGGCCCTCCTTGACGCCTTTGGGTTTGTAGTACCTAATTTCACCCACATAATCATGGTTCCTGAAATGTTTGCATTTGTGAGCAAGTGTCCAAGGCTCTGTCTGGCTCAGTCTCAAGATCATTCATAGACATTTTATTAGTGACATGTTTAACAAAATAATAACTTTATCTTGTTGCAGTGTGCCGAAGATCACTTTTCTCACTAATTTAAATTTTTGCAGCACTCTGTTGCTGCTGGTTTGATGAGACAGATTGGTAGTGATTTACATAATTACAGCTAAATTACAAACACACACGCGCAACTTTTTTGCGCTTGTCTTTAATCTCAAAGCAAAGTGGGGGTTTTTTCTCTTAAGGGTTTTATTTGTGCACGTGCCCAAACAAATTTATGTGGACTAAAGTGACCACAAAGTATACCTGACAGGGTTTTTGAATTTGAGGTAAAACAGGTTAATTCATACTTTGTACACTAGTTACTTTGGCATCTCTGGTCACTATCCATCCATACTTTTGTGGGTACCAGAAGAAGCTGCCTGCCACGGGTTTATTTGTACCCACGTTGGCAGACGCTCCAACACTGATAATTTAATTCACTGTATTATTATTAATACTTTCTGTAGATTGAGGGTAGGCTAATGTTTGCCAAATCCCTAGCCCTGTCTCCTAACCTCTAATATTAACCTTTGATGCCTGGCCCTGACATCCAAACCTTACTTTAACCTCTGACCCCTGGCTCTAGAGTTTTCTATCAGAGATTGTTCTCAGGTTGCTTTTAGTTTCATTCTGCCCACCTGTTTGGACAGATGGGAAATACCACAAGCAGATAAAAATATCAGACGACGCCACTGGTTACAGTTATGAAACTCTGTTCAAGCCTTACCTCAGCAACGCCCTCACAGAGGTCTGGGTGGAGGACCCTTACATACGACACACACATCAAGTAAGTGCTCCGTTTTCCTCGCTGTTTTATTGTGGTTCTTTCCTGTGTCTCAAACTGTATCCGATTCCCTTATCTTAAGCTTTGTTCACATTAACAGCAGCTGTTTACTCTTTATTTCAATTAGTATATTAATGAACTTTTTATTTCAGTATTGTAAATCGAAAACTTCAAACATCTACAATGATTCATTTTGCATAATTTGTGTCCAAAATGTGTCTTAACATCGTTTTTATTCAGCCAAATCATTGCTTAATTTGTTTTAGCCTAAAGAAATTAAGTTATTCTTACAATAACATAGTTTTTCATCTGACCAACATTTTTACTTTATCAGTTCACTTCTGATAAATAGTTACTTGATTAATAGAATTTAGATCCAATTGATACAAGTTGATGGCATTTTTTATTAAGTGAGCATGTAAGCATCTACAACTGATTAACGTTTGGTGTCATTTGCATTCCTTCAAGGGATGATAGGTCTTTAATTTTTGTTTGTTTTTGTCTAGTAGTGTAAATCATTTACATTTAAGTTATTTTTTTATGTACTTCAATATTTTTAAACTGCACCTGAATTCATTAGCCTTCTTTAAAACGGCCAAATGTGTCATAAAAACTAAAAATAGTTGATTCAATCCAGTTGTTCTCATTGGATTTTACCCTGTAGCAAAGTTTGATGTAAAGTAAAATGAAGAGTTTACTCTGAGATAGACTCTCAGAGTAAACTCTTTTTTTTTTTACAGTGTTAAAGAGCCATCGCACATTTGACTGGAGTTAATAATAGGTCATTCTAGTTTTGACCGAAAATTTAACTTAACAAGTAAACCTACGGAACATGACACTTATGTCTTCTTTTCACCAGCTGTACAACTTCCTACGTTTCTGTGAGATGCTGCTAAAGTCCGACTGCAAGGTGAAACAGATCCATCTCCTCACGTCTCAGGATGAAGTAGGTTACTCAAACAATGAGGCGTCTCCTCTGGTGAGTTTGTGCTGTTGTTTCACTGACCCTCGTTGTGTCCTGCAGGCTGACAGCAGCCAGCAGGACAGCGCTCTGTCTGAGCTGAAGGACAGTCTCGATGCTCAGGGGGTGACTCTGGATCTGCAGTACTCCTCCACCATCCATGACAGGGAGATCAGGTATTTTATCGTTTAGATGGTTTTCGTTTTTTGACATTTTAAAGACTTACAAGTCTTCGTTTCTAGGTTTGACAATGGTTGGATCATAAAAATTGGAAGAGGGCTGGATTACTTCAAGAAGCCCATGGTGAGACTGGACCTTCATACTAAGAAATATTCACCCAGTTCAGTTCGGCTTTTCTCAGGTTAAGTTCTGGTTGTCATTGTGTCCCTCAGGGCCGGTTCTCTATCGGATACTGTGACTATGACTTCAGGCAGTGCCACGAGACCTCCGTAGACATTTTCCACACAAAACACACAAAAACTCTATAAGGTTCATGATGCTAAAATATATTTTTTCTCTAACTCAAAAGACATATCATTAGCATTGTTGCTATTTTTGCCTTAATACACATGTTTGATAAGAGTTTTTACATTGTTAAACTGTAACAATAAATCTTTTCCCCTCAACTTTAAAAGTTCTTTTGGTGCATCTGTAAATCTGTTTTGTAATTATGGCTGTGAAAATAATCTGTTGTATTTTGGGGGCTTTATGGTCTGTTGCTGTTAACATTTTTAAACATTTATTAAAAGTGCCTTTGTTATACCCATTAATCTTTGTTGTGTTTTTACTGCTTCAGATTCTACATAAAGTAACAAAGAAAAAATCAAAATAAGAGCCACGCATGGACCAACAACATAACACATTCTACCTTCATTTAAAGATTATATAAAACACAAACATGATTTAATTAGGGGAGTTTGTAAAATGACTTTAAAAGAGTTTGTTTCTGTTGTAGCTCATTTAGAGCCTGCAGGAAACACAAGGAGAAAGCAGCTTTAAATAAACGCCTCCAACAAACAGACCTGATCTGATAAAGCTACGATAATTTCATGAAAATCATAGAATTAAAATAGTTAAATACTGGGTGTACTTTTTGCCAAATTATAAAACCACACTGAATAAGACAAAAACAGAATTTAACTGTTAGCATCATTAATACTGCTGAAATATAATGTATTTAAGTTATTCTGCTATTGGTAAGAGTTCAGGGAAAATCTGAAATATTGTATTTTAAAAAGTGCAGTCATATTTGTTAGAGGACCTTGACTTTATTGTGTTGAAAATGAAATGTTTCACACTAATTTGTCTGCAGCATTTCTGCAACATACATGTGACATGGTTTTGGCAAACAGTGCGTCACATTTTCTTTATTCTTGCGTTTTTATAGCGTTTCTTTATCAGACATTTCAGACAGCAGCACAATTAAAACACCATCCTGGTTTATGTGTACATTTGTGCCTTTATTTTTGAGAAACACTTCAAATTTACAATCTCAATCTTACTTTAAGCCTCACGAAACAGCAACTGCTGCATAATGTTTGACCATTTTACATGTTTTATCAACAGACTGAGCTACATATCACAGAACACAAATAGATGTTTAAACTCTTCTTAACACTAAAATACTTCAAATTCCAATTACTCAACTTTTTGGGGGGCTAATTACGCTATAACACCAATTTTATGTAGATCTATCATAGTATTTAAAAACATTGTTAGCAATTTTCAAAGTGTGCTCTTTGAGCTCCGTTTAAATGATTTTGATCACATTTCTTATAGCCCCATCCTCTTTAAGTACAAAAATTTACTTCAGTCTTTTCCTTGAAGTATTTTACTCTGGGGTGGCACAGCGGCGTAGTGGCTGTCGCCTCCCAGCAAGAAGGTTGCAGGTTCGAATCCCGGCCTGGGGCCTTTCTGGGTGGAGTTTACATGTTCTC
>JAOXNZ010000188.1:16209491-16220302 GCA_028566095.1 Kryptolebias brasiliensis | reverse complement strand
GTTTGATTAAACTATCTTTGGTGGCACGTGACGTTGTAGAGCTGCGAAGAGCATTGCGGAAAAACTAGACGGATGAGTCAGTGAGTCAGGGGAATAGAAGGAAGCAGGGACAGAGAGCATGTGAGAGCTTTTAGGTGGGTTGACTGGGCGTTTAGTATTCCACAGGCATTTGTCAAAGTCAGATCAAGGTCATCAGCAGAGGCACTCTCCATTGCCGTTTCTGTGCTCAGTCTGATCCTCTTAGCTTATCTTCTCTTTATAGTTCATTAAAAATCTATTTATGGTGCAGTGGAGGCTTGTACAGTACGTGCTCAGATAATAGCCCTCAGGAGCGCCACACTGTTTAGTCGTGGGTGTTTGGGAGCTCGCATGTTTCTAACAAAAACCTGAGCAGTTCGTATCTTGTTCAACATAGCTGTCATATACACATGCATTCAAATCAATTAAAAAGGAACAAAAAGACTTGATGATTCCTCGCTGCCAAAGCAGTAGCTATGTTCAACCACCTGGCGGAGTCTCAGTAAGTTAGCGCTCGTACATTCGTTTAATTGCTGCGCCTTTAACAGTGTTAGAAGTATGTGTGTTTGCGTAAGCGACGGAGCACGTGGCGTCAGAAATATCTCCATGCCAGCTCCGTGACTGGAGCACCTGCAGTCATCTGTGAACAGGCCTTCAGTGAGACTGCTACATCATTTGGATCAAACAAATAACGTGACAGCTGTGGTTTATAAATTATTCAAGCCAAGCCTGCTGCTGCAGCTTTATGTACATACCTGAGCGTCCAGTTTTGTTTTTGCATGTAAAGCAGTCTTTCTGATGAGCTTCCCAGATATAATATCCTTTAAATTACATCCAGCTGGATTCAAGTTTCGTGCACATTTATCTTGCGTGTTCATGATTTCACCTTTTGTTTAGGTGGCGAACGAAGCAGAATCTGGATTATTCCTTTCTCATGATGTACGCCGTGAGCAAAGGGGTTTATTACGTGCAGGTATGTCGATCAGTTTACAAGCCTGATTTTCATGTCACTACCAATAAAGGTGTAACAGCGTGCAGAACAGTCAACAGTTCAGTATGAACCTCAGTTTGGTTTGTGTTTAATGCAGCAGAGCAAAAAAAAAAAGAATGCATAAAATTAATTTGTTTTGTAAAAACTGTCAACATTTTTCATTAGCTACCAATTTTACAGCTATCAGTTTACAACTAAATAAATCAAACAATTAATAAAGTTTAAAAATAAAATCTTTGAATAAATCCAGCAATGTAATAAGGGTGAAAAAGCTGCCTTTAAGCTCCTAATATTTTTTGTATTCCTTCATGGCTAAATATCTGTTTCTTTTCTGTCAACCAAGAAACAAACAATCAACCTGTCAGAATGAACTTTATACTAGAACTTAGTCGTGCACACTTTTTTGTGAGCTACTGGGCTTCCGTATCCCCAGTCTGGTAAATATTTGTAAAGTCGAAATAATTTAGAAAATTAGCCCAAATTTAAAGGCTAGCTGCACAGGCCTGCTGTAGCTAAAACAATGCAGAAAGTGCACCAAACCAACAGGATCTCACAGCTGTGTTGAACAAAGTGAATGCACATTTTGGAAACACGTAGTTTCCATTAAAACGTATTGAGGTGTATCTGAACACCCCAGGGTGTAAGGTGTTACTGACACAGACCCGCTGAGTTTAAAACCTTTCATGCTTCAAGTTCTTTTAGTTCACTTCATCATTTATAGCAGGTAGAAGAAATGATGTTGCTGTGCTTATTTGTTAAAGCAAATGTTGCATTTTTAGACTACAGCAGTTTAACTCATTAGTGATCCATCTGCATCTCTTCTGTTTGTCTGTGTTAATCGAAGCACCTCGTTCTTGATCTGAGGTGCTAACAGTTATTCACAGTTATGTGTTTACTGGGTTAATGTTTCCCTTTTCTGTCCTGTTCACGAAACACGTGAGTCCTATTATCCGCTTCCATGAGGAGGGAAGAGGTGTGTTATAAGTAAACATATTTTTTTTATTACTTAGTGTCAGCTGCTGTTCTAGGTTAGTGTTTATTAGCTCAGCTCAGAACGTCCTGTGTGAACGTAGAGCCTACCCTCCTGCGTTTTCCCCTTCTCCATCAACAGAGCAACCACAGCCCAGAAAGCATTTTTTTTCCCCTTGTGTTTTGGTTAAGCTGTGTATCTGCTCCTGTAGCTGGAGGACGACATCGTGGCCAAACCCAACTACTTTGCCACCATGAAGAACTTTGCCCTGCAGCTCTCGTCAGAAGACTGGATGATCCTGGAGTTCTCCCAGCTTGGCTTCATCGGTACAAACCTTGAATATTTACCAAACAAAAGAAAAGCAAAGTGTATACAGCCAGCAGATCACAAATGCCACAAAAAAATGTAATAAGTGAATTTTATAATCGAATTGATCCTGTGCGTGCTTAAAAACACATGAACAATCGGACTGTCGATGCATGCAGAGCAGTAAGTTTAGAGAAAAGTGAAATATATATTAAACAGTGTGTGAATTGAATATTTGTTTTTAGCTTTATTCTCCAGGACCTGAGGAATTATATTATTAACCCCTTTTAAAAAAGAACTAAGGAGTGTTTTTAAAATTGGCATCATTACAATGTTAAAACATTGATATTTTTTTCAGTGTCTAAAGAAACTTTAGGTACAAAATGAAAAAACTGAGCTGTTAAGCTTTGGCCTTCTATTGCAAATTGTAATTGTAACAATAATTCTTCACACACCTGCTCTGTTTAACAACTAAAATGGCTGCTATCCTGCTGCAGCAAGATTTGTCGTTATTGTGTTCCTAATAACCTTATAGCAAATTATTACATCAAACTGTCACCGTTACGGATTTTGCCACAAATGAAGAAATAAGTGTAAAACATTCTTTTTTCTAATGAGCTGCAGTAAAAGATAAATGCAGATTTTAAAAGTTTTTCTTTCCCCCCTTACAGGAAAAATGTTTCAGGCTCCCGACCTAAACCTCATAGTTGAGTTTATTTTTATGTTCTACAAAGAGAAGCCTATTGACTGGCTGCTGGATCATATTCTTTGGGTCAAAGTCTGCAACCCCGAGAAAGATGCGGTATGCAAGGAAATTACTGTACAGATAACATTTTTATTGTTAAGGGAACGAGTGTTATTATAATGTTCCACTTGCTTCCCCGTCCCTCCCCCCAGAAACACTGCGAGCGTCAGAAGTCCAGCCTCCGCGTGCGGTTCAGACCCTCACTGTTTCAGCACGTCGGACTCCATTCTTCTCTTGCTGGAAAGATTCAGAAACTCACAGTGAGTCTCCCCTTCTGGCCGTTGTTTATGTTCAGAGTCATTTGAGGCTCTTTCCTGTATATAAGCTATTGTTTCCTATCTGTATGCTGCTGTAGGACAAGGACTTCCTGAAGCCGCTGCTCCATAAGATACATGTTAACCCCCCTGCAGAGGTCTCCACTTCGATGAAGGTAACGCTGTTCTGTTTTATTGTTATCCAGCGTTTAACAAGAATACCCATTAAAATGAACAAATACAAATAAATGTGCAAAGTTATGAGAAATATGGGAGCAAACCCGTGTCTTCCATCCTGCAGGTGTATCAGGGTCACACGTTGGAGAAGACGTACCTCGGTGAAGATTTCTTCTGGGCCATCACGCCTACTGCTGGAGACTACATCCTCTTTAAATTTGACAGGCCTGTTAGCATAGAGAGGTAAATGGGGAAATGATCGCGCCGTCATTTTTACATGGAAATACTTTACAGCCCAGTACGTATATTTCTCACAAGCAACTAAATCTTTTCACCTTTTTTTAACTTCCTGTCCTTCACTGGCTGAGGTCTGTAGTGAGATCGTGTTTGACGTCTCTGAGGATCGTGGCGAGTTAATGAGAGCACTCTAAATTTAGGGTTTTCAGGCTCCTTTCCTGTGGTGGGGTAGGGAGGAACAAAAGTGGTGGTTAAAACCAGACTGAAAGCAGGGCAAACCTTACATCTTTGTTCATAGTTAGACAAAGTGAAATAGGGTTATTATATCAGCTGGTTGTGTCATGAATAATACAGACTGGAAAATGGCAAAGTTGTATTGTGTTGCTTTTTACGTTTCTTTTTAAGCGACGCACATTTTTCTGGTCTAGTTTGTAATCAGCACGGTAAGACAACTTTCTTTGTTTTTGTCTGACATTTTACTTTTCTGATCTTTCCATGTTTATTTAAAAGAAGTAAACACAAACTCAGAGAAAATAGATTCACATGTAATAGATGGGAAATTGCCTTTTTTAAATTCATGCCACTTGCCACACTCTTTGCCTGTGGTTTGTGCATCCAGATCCTTGCTTTGGTTTCTTTGAGATCTGCAGGGACTTTTGAGTGTTTGATGGATGAAAAAGCAGGAACGTCACAATTTATCTAATTGGAGAAACTGTAGCTTTGACTTGAACTTGAGATCAAAAACACACAAGCTTTTAAATTTTAGTCAAGTGTACCCAGGTGACATTTCGACGCCGAGACGTAGAGGTGTCCATTCTTTTTCATGCCCAAATTGAATTTCATTAGTTGAACGTGATCAAACTTAACGTGGACAGATAATTTGATGGGCTGCGTGTCGCAGTATTGAAGCTACTCTTTGGGGAAAAAAGTGCAAGATTGCTCATCCGTGGATGAAAGTATTAAAACCGGTGCTTGGTTTGATTGGCAGGTTCTTGTTCCGCAGCGGTAACCAGGAGCACCCAGGAGACAAGATTGAGAACACCACAGTGGAAATACTGCCAGTCTCGGTAGGGAACCCCATCCCAAATGAAACACACACAGTCTGTCACCCTTCTCTGGTGAGGTGTGCAAAAAGCTCGTTTTAGATTACATTGAGTGGCTGCATTTTGGACGTAGTGTATTGATTTTTGGCAGGAATGCGAGCATGACAGAATCACTGGCTCTGCAAGCACTCTTACAGCCCAACACTGCAGTCCACACTTTCAGTGTAAAAACTGTTGCTCACACCTGTTCGTTTGCTATTCAGATTTTTAAAAAAAAGAATCATCCAGATCTGAATTTGTGTTTCACACTTTATTCTGCTCTCATTGGTTTTTTTTTTTTTGTCTTTGAAATTCAGGAGAGTGGACTGCTGAACAAAGACAAGTACAAGCGAACCGAAGATCGCTTTTACAGGATTGGTGAGTGTTTCTGATAGTTTATGTAAACATCATCATCAGATTACAAAGAGTTGTGTCTTCCAGTTTTTATTGGATTGTTTCTGTAGAAATCTACTCAGTTTTTAGATATTGATTTACTTTATTTCGTTACTATTTGAACACTTAGGTCATTTTGAAAAAGGTGTGGCAGAAGGAGCTGTAGATCCTTCCTTCAACCCTATCTTGGCGCTTCGTCTTTCAGTACTCAAAGACTCTGCTGTATGGGCCATCCTCAGTGAAGTAAGTGGCAAATAGCTCTAAATGCTTCCTTCCTCCTCATTTCAGTCTGATGAGACATCTTGTGCTCTTTTCTTCTCCTTGTAGATGCATATAAAGAGAATATCTGGCTGACTTCTCTGGAAGGTACATGAACCGTGGACCCCGGAGGGCCAAAATCTCCCAGACTGCTTAAGCAGGGTCTCTGGCACCTCGCAACCAGCAGTGAAGCTATTAGAGCTTAGTCGCTCGTCCTAGCTCGTCTAAGAAACACCACCTCTCTGGTCACTTTTCTTCCCGATGTACTCTGTTTTACTTGTCATTATTTGTTTTCTCCCTTTCTTTTTTCCATCACTTCCTCCTCGTTGTGCATTTCATCTACTTGTGAGAATGTTAATACTACTTTCTGCTAACAACAAGCGGAGGATGTGAGGACATCTGTTCAGAGCTCTGTGCTGTTCAGCTGCTTCCACAAAACAATCAGAAAAATTCCCGAACGAACGAGGCTGGAGAGAACCAGTCACCTGGCCAGTGGCGTCGATGCTGCCAAACCCCTCTCCTTTTACTCAATGCTGCCACACTTGGGTCAGCCGGGGCATTGCACTGTTTCTGGAGCCTCAGCAAACCCAGTGATGATCGAGAATGTTGTCGTCACTAATGGCCAGCTGCTCTGTGTTCTCAGCAGAAACGGCGGAGATCCAAACATGTTTTTGTAGATCAACAACGACCCAAACAACAAAAAAAGTTTTCTTTGCTTTTAGTCAAATACTCTTACTTGTCCTGAAATAAGCAATTGTTCAAAAATTCATCCTGGTGACATTTGACCTTTAAGCAGTTGAGTGGTACCTACCACCAAGAGAATTAGTACCCTGACATCAGATCTTTGTCTCCTCCTGTCTGACGGGCTGTGTATGACCTCAGTGTCTATTTATAGTCAATCAATCGGACATTGCCGTGGCAACGTTTTCTTGCAGAAATATATTGTTATAATGATATATTATTACAATGATGACTGATGATCTATGAAGGATGACTTAATTTATTTAAAATAAATCTTTAATTTGTACAAGAGGTAAAATATATTTTTATTCTAAGAGATGTTTATGGTAGTTCAGTTTGTTTTTATGTACTTTTTTTTTTCCAATCTCAGTTGCTACTTATGTAAATGTTGTTTTCATGGTAACAACTACTTGGAAAGTTTTCGCTAAAACAAATCATTTTTTTGCTGCGTAAAGACTAAACTCGAGGAAAGTTGTCAACAGATTCTGTTGAGTCTAAAAAAAAATGTGCCTTATATCCAGTTCTCTTAAAAGTCGCCCCCACGATATCATTGAAATTTGTTCCGACTCTCGACTTTTGCCCACACATTGCTGGATATACTAATATTTGAGAAACCGCTCACAGAGTAGGAAAGGATAATGTTTGTAATGCTGACTGAAAGTAGTGAACAAGTTGGTTGTACCAGTTCACCATCGAACACAGCGATGTTTGCACTTCTTTTTTTTTCTTTTTTTTTAGATCACATCAGTCATCTTTTGTACCTCACTTTCCATCTTCAAACAGAAAAAAAAATCTTAAGAATCCTCTGCAGTCCATTTTGGTTTCTTTGAATGTACAGAACATTATGACTACTGATTATTAGTGTGCCACTGAATGTACATATATATATACAATATGTGTATACTACAAACATTATCTTATTTTTATCACCCCCCTCCCCCCACGTGACGTATTTTGTGTATGTGGCCAATAATCTGGGTGAAGACTGTCAGTGAAGCTTACTGTAAATGTTTTCATGTGTTTTTTAAAGGGTTAGTGAAGTGCCTTTTGGTAGAATTGGTCTGAAATTGCTCAATTCTTGCTTATCATGCTTTTTAGCGTGGTTAGTTATTGTATGTAATTTATTTAACACTTTGTTGTTTTGCTTAAAATATGTTCCTTCACTGATCAAACCGTCTGTTCTAAAGCTGTACCATAGACTGTAGAAAAGACTGTATTATTTTTTTTACAGTCTAAGCTGTACTCAGTTCAGTCTCTGGTTCTTTATACATTTTTTTATTTTTTAAATTTGAAGAAGAAAGGAGCCAATCACAAGCTGTTATTTTGACTACTGCTAAGAGGACAGGCCCTTACCCATTTCCTGCATCTACATAGAAATGGGCAACGAATGCATGTAAGGACAAGAGATCATGTGATTCTAACAGATTACAAGAAAGCAAAGATTTACTCAGTTCCCATTACCCATCAGTTCACGTGCCTTCATCGTGTTCATGTGTTTGCCTGATTCTGGTGGTTTTTTGCATCGTTTTTCATGAACATATTTGAAATAAACGAGTAAAAAATGGTAGAATTAACACTCATTTTGTGTTGTGGTTTTGTTTTACTTGCATCTCATCTGCATTTCAAGGTTTTATTCCAATTTAGTTTTGGTTTGGCATCCCGGAATTAGTATGAACTTGTTCCTAATTTCGCCGGAAAAACTCTCATACTTGTTCAAGAAAAAAAAAAAAAACTACAAGCGCTCCCAGCATGCATCGGTATTTCCGGTTTCCCTTCAGGGCATTTTGTAATCATGGCGGCTGATGGCTTTTCATAACATCCATGTCATCGTCGTTTACCGACCGATTCCAGCAGTTTATAAATCATCAGTGAAGATATTTTTGTTTTGAGGTGAATTCTGAACGATGCCGAAATATTACGAAGACAAAGAAGAGGATTACAGAGCATGCGCCGGCATCAGAGAGGACTTTAAGGCTTGTCTCCTTCAACATGACTGCGTTTTGAAGGTAAGCCAGCACATTAACTCGAGTAGTTTGCACAAATTAAAATAGTTATGGTATAGTCTTTTTCTATTTGTTGAAAGACAGACTTGTGAGACAGAGGAGTTTAGCAGAAGGAAATGTTTTCCATTGAAAAGCCTTTCACATTTTAAAAAGTCAACAAGGAGGTCACAGGCGCCAGCCACGCCAGACTTTATTTTAAAAAACGGTGAATTTCACATTGTGTCGTTTTTATTTCACCATTTTAGGAGCTCAAACTATCATTTGGCTCAATTCATCACACAGTCCAATTCGGCGTCAAATATTTGTGTCTTTCACCTCTCTGCTCACTAAAAGCTTCAGTGTTTGTTAGCTCACCTCCTCTAATTCAGAATTATGCTAAAAGATTAGCATGTTTATGTTTCAATGTTTTCAGATCTAATGAAGGAATAAGCATACATGTGAGATAATTCTGTTGAAATTTGTAGCATGTAGGTTATATAAGACAAACCTTTACATTCGTCAATTGTTTTGATAACATAAGCCAAGTTAAATATAATAAAATTAAGGTAACACGCACAATAAATATTACAAAAAAACACTATCAAACAACTTTTTATTGTCTTCAAAATTAAGTAGTTTTAATGGTTTGATTAATGCTGCTATTGTGAAATGCAAAATAATTTGTACTGGTTATTCTTGGTGTCACTCAGTTGATTTTATTGCTGTGCTCATACAAGAAGGGCTGATGTATTCACAATGATTTCTTGATGCACCAGGAGGGAAAGAAGCCCAGCAAGTGCCTGAAGGAAGGCCACTGCAAAGCCCTGCAGACGTCATTCTTCGAGTGCAAGAGGTCAATGGTAAGTTGGTAATAATGGCTTTGAAAAACGTGCATTAAAGTATGTGGTGAAATCAGCTCTACGTCACTTTGTACCCCATGTCATACGCAGGCGTTACCATTTGTACCCATTTCCTTACCCAGTAATCTTAGCCCTAATTTTAGCCAGATCAGTAGATTGAAGTAATATAGATAATCCTCTGCCAAGGCAGGTACAAACCCCAGACAGGCAGCTACGTTTCAAAAACTTGTAAAAGTACGAAATAACCAGGAACGCTGAAGGAAACAAATGCTTTGTTTTTTCATACTTGTGCATATCTACAATTTTGTGTGGTGCAAAACGCTGATAGGTGTCGGTCTTCTGTCTGCAGCTGGACACGAGGTCAAGATTCAGAGGGCGGAAAGGATACTGAAGAAAGCTGCTAGCTGCTGATGCAGCTCTGTTGTTTAATGGAAACCAGCTTTCCAGCTGTAAATACTACGAAACGGCTGCTGATGTCAGTGCATCTTTCAGCATTATAGATCTGAGGGACACCTTGGGAAAAATGGCAGCAAACGACCAAAACAAGAAAGAACTCTTTGACACACATCAGGACTACATATGCAGATCAGACCTCTCATTGGCTGGAGCATCTTTTTTTTTTTTTTGTTGTTCCAGATGAACAAGCCTGTGTGATGAAACAAACACTTGAATAAAAAATGAAGTCTAAATTTGCATTGTATTGTTGTCTGTTTATAATGGAGTCATCACAAAGTTGAGGTGAATGTGCAGTAAGGAGTCAGTTCTAGTTTCATAGATTTATGTTTACCACTAAAACTACCAATAGTTTAAAGAGTGACCACATGTGAGTACAAAGACCACAGCTTTACACCTCCCTGGTCAGTTATTTCAAAGCAGCCATCATCATCTGCCTAAACCTTTCCAGATCCACCTTCTTCATGATAAAAACCTTGCGAGTCTTCTTCAGGAACCCCACGTTATCCACTACCATCATTCCTCTGGTGTGAGTGCCCGCCAGCTCCACGCTAACTGGGTAATGATCGCTTTCTAGGATGAAAGAGTCGTCCACAGCGGCCGCCATGGCGTACGAGTCGCAGGAAATAAGGCCGCTGCCCGCCAAGAACTCTTTCTCGAATTGTTCAGTTTTTGACGCCTCCATGCTGTGGCGGAAGATCAGCGCCATGAAGCGAGCTTTGTGGCTGTCCTGCGCCAACCAGGCGTCGCAGAACTCCTGGAGAAATCAAACGCGAGCGCTGCATTTACCGTAAAGAAAGGAATATTTGTGTAAAATAAAGAGCATTACCCAGGGCAGCTTGTTGTAGCAGGTAAACTCCCAGCAGGCCAAGTAAGTAGGACACTGGTAATCATTCATCACGATGTACGCAGCCTCTGGATCAGCAGTGAAATTAAACTCCCCACACACCGTGGTGTTTCCTCTGGCTGCGTTAGAGGAGACAATAAAAAGAAGACCCAGTAAACCAAGATTAAACCCATTTATCCACAAACACTGTTTACATCTTTGATTGGCTCTAACATTTTGTATGAAGTGCTGATGAGATGCAGGAAGACATGTGACTGTTTGCCTTGGTTTGTATTCACTACAGTTTTTTCACAAAATATATATAAAATAAAATCACACTCGGTTAATCAGTAAATGCAGAGCAATGTCTTCTGACATCTTTTGAAAGTAGTTGATGTTGAAGTTAATCTTCATTAGTTGAAAAATCTCTTAATAGAAACTTTTACTAAAAAATAATAAAAATAAAATTCTCTCTGCACCAATGCAGGAAGGAAGCAAACGGTTGACTAGAATTTCTC
>JAOXNZ010000188.1:16065413-16080565 GCA_028566095.1 Kryptolebias brasiliensis | reverse complement strand
GGCCCCCCCCCCCCCCCCCTCTCTCAGTATCAGGCAGGTTTTCCAGAGAAAATGCGTCACCACTGTGGTTCAAGTGCTCTATTTGTAGCACACCACAGAGAGCTCGGTGCTTTAGCAACGAAACAGATCAGATTGTTTTTGAATGAAATTTTCCTGCTTGTTTGAAGATGTTACATTTATGTGTTATGGGTTAAATATTATAGCCCTGAAATGACTGTTTCTGTCAGAATGTTGGTTGTCCAAATATCTCAGAACTGATGATCAATTGCTGTGAAATTCAATGTTATGTTGTTGAGCCTTTGGGGATCCCTTCTTTTTTTTTTTTTTTACAAAACCCAGGGCTGGGCAAACATGTTGGTGTTATGTTTCCACTTTTAACATTCCTAAGAATCATTGTGTTATACAAACATGTATTTATTTACCACCTCTCTGCAAGAAACTGCTCATCATTTGTTGTTGTTGAAGGGCTCAGACTGACTGAAGCATCTGCAGGATGGACCTGAAGAACTACAGAGTCACAGTTTGACGGTTTACATAACTTACTGATCTGCAGTGTGTTTTAGTACCTGAGACTAATGAACGCACTTAGAGCGTTTGTGTTGTACATGCCTCACAGTGTCAGAGCTGTACTAGTGACACAAATAAGATCAAAGTGGATAAGAAGAAATAAGAGGTGCATTTTTTGGCAATTAGCCTGTATTTTTATTTATTTTATTTATTCTATTGTATTGTTTTGCATTTTATTATGAAGCAATTTGTCATTTTTATCTGTTAAAGGTACTATATTAATACACATTACTAGTTTTCTTACGTTTGTGAGAGATAAGTAGGGGGATAATACTTTACCTGGTGTCTAATAATAATAATAATAATAATAATCATATTTGATTAATATACTGGAAATAACTATACTGTAGTACTATAGTAGCACTACACTAAAAACATTAAATTGTGTATCTTTTTTAGATTTGCAGATTTATCTATTTTGCAGTAGACAAAAACAAAACAAAACAGTTGTCTGTCCTTGCATTTAGTTCCTAATGTTTATTGTAGCGATGTTCCAGCATGCATGCTGATGGAGACGTGGATTCTGCAGCTCAGGAAGCCTGGATGTTTTTGTGGAACTAAAACCAAAAACTTGTGATCTGGTGAAAAAGGCCACGCTGCATGAAATGATCTGACATGCTTTGATTATGAGCAAATGTCAGTAGGAGCCAACTCAGTTTAATGTTTTTTTTTAATATTGAGTGATATGTGTTTGATAAGTTAATTTATATAGGATTATTTGAAAATTGTATTTAAAGTCATTGTAAATGTTTATGTCTAGTAGTCGGATGTGAGAGAAATAGCTTTGTCTGATTTCCATAAATCCATTTTTTATGTGTTTTTTTCCCCCCAACAACTAATTTTACTCTGTGTTGAAAATATTGTTGTAGAGGATGTTTCTTTTTATTATTGTATCAAACAAACAACTCTGTTATTTAAATTCTCTTACTAAAAATTCTTTGTTAGTTGTTAGTATATAAGCTATTGAAATAACACGTGCTGTTTGGACTATTACAGAGGTACAATTGAAGTCAGATGACAGTTTCTCTGCAGAAGGAGAGGGACTTATTCTAATGACAAGAGTGGAAAAAGATTTTATTTGATTATTTTCTCTGTGACAGACATGTGGCGATAGGTCTTTAACCCAGGCATAGGAGACAATCCCTTCGATTCAGTTCACCTAATTTAAAACATGCGGTCTAATTAATATCTCAAGGGACAAATCTGTTCAGTCGAAGTAATGTCCAAGCCTGCTCTTACATTCCCTCATTCCTTGCCCTCTTCTTCCTTTCTTTCAGCTGGTACAAAGTCACCCCTCCCCCACCTCGCACACTCTGGACCAGGGCCTCCACTTCAGCTGCTAAGGCCAGAGGATAAAAGTGCAGCTGTCCGGGCACAGCGAAGCTATCATGATGCTAAAGCCTGGTACTTATACTGCCTGCAAATACAGCCCTGTGGAAAGGTCAGGTCAGGCAGACCCCATCATCACTGTTGGACTGTTAATCATTAATGCCACAGCAACCAGTTGGACTGGAAATATTCTGGGTCATGCAAGATCCAGTATCATCATCTGGAAGAACCTCATTCCACTTTGTGTCAGTCCGATCGAAATGGATCCCTGCAACTGACGTTAAAGATTGTGCACCATCATAATGATGGTCTCAAAGGTGCAGTTAAAGATGATGAAGACGGATTGAATTATTTGGGCCTTCTAATGAGGGTAGCAACTGTGCAGCAGAAAGCTAAGACTGCCGTGATATGACTTGATATGAGCTGAGACGTTTCATTACCTATCTTATGTTAATTTAATATAAGGCTGCAGTCAGCAGCCAGTTAGCTTAGATTAGCATGAAGTAAGGAAACAGTAAACAGAGAACCGGTTTATGTTGCCACACAGTTTACCAGGAACAAACTAGCAGAAGACAGAGCACAACAGAGAAAGGGGTACAATGATGTGGCAATACTAAAATAAAAATTAAAGATCAAAAGACCTTTCTTACAGTATCTAAGCTACTAAAGACCTTTAAGCCAATATCTATCTGAGCTGCGATTGTTGGAGACCAGATGGCAATTAAAGACTGCAAGGAAACTGAGAGAAATAAGGGGAAATTTGCAGTTGCAGATTCATTAAATTCTCAGCTTTTGCAACCAAACAACTAGACCAATTTTTGAGAAAAACAATCTATTTTTGTGAGGTCACAAATCTGTATTCTAGGTCATGCACAATATTTCACTCCCCACATCATACTCACCTTGGCAGCTCCCCTCACGTTTATGATTTAATCTACTGAAGTACATTTTTGCAATGAAGAAAGGCAGGTTTGGATGTTTTTTTTTAAGTAATTATTATTTATCATCAGCCTAGTTTTTAGACCTGGACATTTGAGGCTGTAGCTTCTGATGTTTTCTGTCATAGGAGCGCTCAGGTGTCAAAATACAGCTCTACTGCTCTAAAATTATTAAAAACTAAATTGAGTATTGAGTATTTTAAGAAAAAAAGTTGTTGCACAAATTTATCTGAACATGTCCAAAACTCTAGTGACAAGACTGTGAGCCTCTGTGACTCATGTCAGTAAATTGAGAATTTTTCAAATGTTTCTAGACATTTTGGAGAGTCCCTCATGAATGCTGTTCACCAAATAATTGCCAACAGCTGCAGCCCAGTGAGATACTGGCTTTACAAGGATATTATAGTTCAGTAGCATTCTTACCACTATTGTTGAACAAAAACTATCTCAAAGTTCAGTTCTGACAGATTAAAACTAATTAATTTACATTCAAAATTCTAAACTAAAATGATCAGCGATAGCTTTTTTTAGCTTCTTAATTGCTTTCAGTGCTCAAAGTTTTGTTTTTACTTTTGGTATGATTTTGGTTTGTTTAGTGTTGGAGTTTTGAGGCTGCAGTTCAACACATGATGCTTTCATAAGACATGTAACATTAAAAGGCTTAATTTTTCAGTTTAAGTGCCTTCAACGATTTCATTGCTTTGCAGTAATGTCTCTCACAAGTTGAACAAAAACGATAGAGTGAGCCACAGTATATGTCTGATATTTCCCTCCCAAGTAAGACCAGATGGTACTTAAAGTCAGGCATATTATAGCCACTAGTGAAACCTCTCCCACAATAGGCTCTCTGGCTACCTGTAAAATATAGACAGGATTTTAAAATTCTTGTCATTACAAAGCCTCAAATGTCCCAGCCCTGCCTGATCTGAACAGCTCATTGTTTCCATTTATCCCACTGGAACTCTGCAGGTCAGCTCGTGGTTCCCCAAGTTTCCAAGTCTAAAATGGGAAGCAGGGCTTTTAGTTTTTGAGATCCCTCTTCTGTGGAGCCAGGTGCCGGTCTGGATCTGAAAGCAGCCACGCTTTGAACATTTAAGTGTAAAACTTACCTCTATTTAAAAAAGCCCTTAAATTTAAATCTGGTCTGTTTTGTAACATTTACTTTATTATGATTAGTCTTTCTTTTCATTCCTACTAATACCTTTCTCAACATTATATTGGTACATAGGAACAATTTTTTTAATGGTTCTTTTTTTTTATGCCTTTCTTAGTCTATGAGTTTAAGGCGGTATGGATTAGGATGTATGTGGTCATGTCTGAGATGTGATATTTCTACTGACACTTGAAGTTAAAAGTTACCCCTTTAAGTTATTTTTAAAGTTACGAGGAACCTATTAGGTTGCATGGTTTTGGAGGACTTGTTGATCGTGTCATGTAGAAACTTTTATATGTGCACAGGATGTCTGTGAATGAACAACAAAGTTACAATCCCGAAACTGAAAAATATCTCTTTTATAGAGTTAATAAACAGAATCAGGCCTAAAGATATTGCTTCTAGATTACAACTGAACTTCATTCCTCCTCAGATTTCTGCCCTGACTTGTCCCTGTAATTTCATTTACTGAATTTGCTGATAGGTTTGAGTGTGTGCTGTAATATTTAACACAAAATTATCTTTAAATGACATCATGTGATTATTTTTGTGAGTTCACCAAGTAAACAGAAGCCGAGGGGAAAATCCGGATCTTGTTTGAAACAACAAGTGAAATAAGGACGCCTCGTGAAACTTATCTCTGTGAAAAGTTCCCCTCATTTTCTTTGCACAGCTGCATTGATAGATTTTAAAGTACAACCACCAAGGCAGACCAGACACAAAAGTAGGGAGTGACAACCGTTTTAATCGTATGCATAGACAGGTGGACAGACAGACTCATACAACGGACACAGTTTTACAGTTTTAACTTCAGTAAACTGCAGGCTTTTCCAACACCTGTTCTCGCTGCCTCTGTCTCTGGTCTTGTGGTTGCTTTTTCACCTGAGAGTGAATTTATGGCCATGATTAAAAGCCTCCTTAGCTCATTGTCACTTTTTCTACACTTGGTGCCACAGCAGTGATGCGGATCTAAATCTGACGCAGCAAATCCTCAGTCATTTAGCGTGGTGTTGTGTTCCCTGACGGCTAAATCCCCGCAGAGACTGGTGAGATGCTTCGGCCCCAGCAGTGACCCGGCGCTTTATTTAGATGTTGAAATTTCTGGTTTTCTCTTCTGTTCTTCTTGACCTGGGTGTTGTTTTTACACCAATAAAAAGATACAAAAAGCTAAACCTGACATTTGCGCTCTCTAATTAAAAAATTAAAAAATCAGCTTCTTTCTGTATTTCCTTACATGCTTCTGTCACATATGAAAGGAAATGCAGCGCTGCGATAGTAAGATCCTTAAAACATCATTAATAACTGTTCAAATTAAGTCATATCTATTAATAAGAGAATCTTTTATGTCATTTGTTTAAAAAATTTATATCACCTTAATAAAAAAGAAGCAAGAAAACTTATTGTTTTAATTTGAATATCATGGTATATAGTAATTTGATCAGTAAAATAAAAAAAATGTCATGATTAGCAACATGTTGCAGCACCTTTTCTTTAAAAACAACACTTTTGAAGTGTTTGGGAAATTAGGGTTTTCCTTTCTGTGGCTGCATTTATCTCACTAAACGTGAGCGTTGCAACAAAGAACAGCTGATATGGTGACTATTCTGGCAGCTATGGTACCAAGCCCACACGCTCTAGAGTACAGATCCCAAAAATCTGGAAAGACTGACGCCGGTGGTGTGGTGGCAGCTGAGAGCCAACTGTGTCAAGCTGTCCCACTTTGTAATGCTGATAAAATGCAACTATCCTGTCAGCGAAAGCATTTGTGTTCATTTATTTGTTGTCACCGGCTTCATTTTGCATGTTTTAAACTAAGTGCCAACTCCTCTGGCATAAATGTTCATTATACCGTGATACCAAAACAGAAAAAGGGGACTGATGTTAAAAGTAAAATGCACCCAAAAAAGAATGGTTATGCTGCTGCATATGTTTTGACCTAAAAATATGGGCGTTAAAGCCTTTTTATGATGAAGTGATGCAGCACAGGGATGTGTGTGAATCATTATTACCAGAGGAAAGAAACTGAAGGATTAAATAATTCATTTTTAGGCTCCGAGCTACAAGAAGGATCCTGAGGGAAGGGCATACTCCAAAAAGCCGGCTCAGAAAGTTTTCTTTTTTACAATAATTCACAAGTTAATTAAAATCTGCATATGATCCCACACCAGTTGGTGATGTAAGTGTGTGGATTTTAGAGACAAATTTTAAAAGTATTTTTTACATAGACAAAAGTTTACCGAAACTTCAAAGTTGTTTTTTTTTTTGTAAAAGCTGGTTCCAGTGTCACTTCAGGGCCTTCAGCTGCATTCGTTTTAAAAACGTGATAGATTGTGATAATTTCTTATTGCTGTCTGTGGCTCTAAATCACTGTGTTCCTAAAGTAAAGTCATGTGAGGGTACCCAGCGTGTGTATCATTCAACAGTTGAAGAACAAGCCTTTTATAGTTCAGTTTATTGGACATGTTTGTTTCCTTGAATTTTAGTAGACTCAATGTGCTGCAGGAAAGCTTCCTGGAAACTAATAAAACTATTGATTTAGGTAAGAAAATAAAAAATCCAACAAATTAAGAGATCTAATCCAATGAGTTCACTTACCGTTGGTAAGGCCAGCAGGTTTAAATCAATTGAATTTGTGTGTAAATTATCAAAAATTTATTTTTGAGCAGGGTTAAATCAGTCTTAAGGTTTGCATAATATATTCTACAATTTTTTTCTTCCAAATAACCATTTTATTATATTTTCCTCCTTGTTTTTTATGGTGGGCAGCTTCACATGGAACGCAACTACAAATCTGATATCATGTCTCCAGTCTAAGTCTGCATTCAGACTTTTGTCATAGGTTTCAAATTAGGGCCAAATTTAAGAAATTTGTCTCCATGGAAGATCTTTAATCTGTTTTTCCAGGGATGTCAACTTGCTTTGAAGAAGTTGCACTGCAGTAGCAGCGCTATAAACCTTTGAGTCATTAAAAGTTGAGTAAAATGTCTTTTTTTCTGTTGCATAGAAGTATTTTGAAGGTACTGGATCACAAAAACTAAAATCTGGTTTGTTTCAGGAAACTCTAAGTGTAGTCAAACATACTCAGGAATATAGAACAGATATTTCTCTCTTTATTTATGCGATGTGAAGCAGATTAGACACTTTAGAATGAAGAGTGAGTAAATGCACCATATTTTCTACTTCTAGACTTCGGGTTTGATATATTTTAAAGAAATTAAAACTTGTCTTACCAATGTTATTGTGTTTGCAATATCTCACTCCACTTTTTTTCCTCTGTCCTTGAAAACATGTTTCTTCTTTCATACAAGTTGGTTTCTCAGAATAAACACTGACCTTTAACCTCTTGTTAGTAAGAGGTTAGATGCCGAGAACTCCTCGCCTCTCAATTTGAACTGAGAGTCAGCTGAGCGATGGTTGAGCAATGGTTTGTCTTCAAGAACCAAAAAAAGGGTTCCAGTTGTCCTCAGAGCTGCTAAGATGTTAAAGGTGACCTTTATAAGCCCCTATAGGCATATCTTTACAGGACAGAGATGACTGGGTCCTGCTGTTCATGCCTTTATTTAAGCTAATGTGGCTGTAGCTTCATACAGATGTTACATAACACCTCCTCTCACCCTGAATTTCTCGTGACTCTGTATTTTGAGATCACTTTACTTTGTTTTCAATGTAAGCCTAGAACCTATGACTTTGCTTTTATTTATAAAAAAAAACCTTCCCTTTTGTAGCAGCAGCCTGTTGAAGAGTTGTTCTGTTTTTTTATTGCTACAGTAATGACAGTAATCAAATAATCCAATCTAACCCGATCTAATTATTTGAAAACAGTTTTATAAAGGTTTAAAAATACTCACTCACAATTTGTTTATTTGCTTCAGGGACCTTTTTCAACCAGACCTTTGAAAAGAATTTTAACTTTTCTAAAGTGAGACTAGATTTGAGTTATTGGATAGCTCTCTGGTTCAGTCATTTTGTTATTTGCCTATAACTTATTTTACTTTCAACATTTATAAAGAAAAACACTTTTTTTATGTGGGGCAGATCTTCCGCAGATACCTCTCGGCATAATAAAATTCAAGCTGTAACTTGGACTTCACTTCAAAACCTCAATTTTCCTCAACCTCTGTGGAACATTGAGCTTGTGACGGGAAACTTCTGCTAGTCACAAGTCTTTTTGGGAAATGGGTGCTTACATCAATGCAGATGTTCATGCACAGCTATGTGTAAGAAAACTTGAATCAGCAGCAGATAATTATTCAGGGACAGAGGAAACTCAGCTTGATATAAAACTGCAATCTTATCAAAAAAGAAACATAAATCTGATGCATTAAATCAACTACTTATAGCAGTAGATTCAGAGACAGAGAGTTTGAAACAAGGAGTCTTGGGGTCCAAGAAGGACATCACACCTTCATGGGCTTCTTTCTGATAGTGTTTATAACCCAGAGTACATATCAGAACATAATAAACATTATTTGGTATTCACCAAGTTCTAAAGTTAGTCAAATCTGACCTCAGGTGGACTAAATAATCCAGAACAGACTCAGTTATGTCATTATTTATATAACTAAAATGAAGCCAAAATGGAAAAGCTGTGTGTGGAAAACTAAATACTTGATGCTTCCACAGAATTTAAGAAAGAAAATATCAGCCAGGTGCTGCTAAACAAACGCAAGTGTGACCACCTCCATGATCTGAAGCAACGTTGGAAAGAAGAGTGGGACACAGTTCCTCCACAACAGTGTGGGAAACATCAGGCAGAAAACAGCTACTGAGAGATGTTGCTGCTAAAGGAGGTACAAGCTCCTGAATCATCGGGTGGACTTGGTTTTTAACAGCTTTCCCTTTTCAGCTTCATTTTTGTTTCAGAAATCATAACATGGTGGAATCTGTTTGGTATCGTTTATATTTGAGGTTAGATTTGAATAATTTTAGAACCAGGGAAAGACCAGATTATTTTATTATGTCCTGATAGGTAAAACCCTAGAACTGAAGGAGAGGGGACCTTTTATTCATGACTGTATTTTAAGAGTCAGGAAATAAGCTTTCCTCAGAAGAGACGACTCATTAAGAGATTCTTGAAAGTAAAGAGGGACACCTTTGCTTTGAATGTAATTGGAAATAATCAAGCTATAGTTCCAACAAAACAGGTCAAATTAAACCATTACTTTTGAATAACCTTTACGAAAAGATGATTTATTGCACGGCTGCTGTGTTTTATTGCAACTGTAGGCTTAAAAATAGGTTCTTGAGTGTATGTTAATCCATAAAAATACATTTCTGCATCAGTTGAGTAAACTTCGTCTCTGAGGATCAAATACACTAGTTTTCATCATACGCATAATCCACATTTCATGAGATTCACATTTCAGTGGGCCTGGAAGCCAGAGAATAGCAAACATAACAGAGGAGCCGCTGGTTCATCGCGTACATCATCACTTCCAGTCAGGTGGACTTAAGGACAGGCGCCTTTCTGCCAACATAAACATCCAGTTTCACCGTGGTTGTAACTGTAACTCTGCTCAGCTGTGGGGCTCCCAGCAGTCACTCAGTGCAGCTGGTGAGAAGATGAGAGTCGTGGATCTAAAATGGAAGACATCCTAGTTATAGCATCACAGACAGAGTGTTGACAACCGTTCCTCGGGCGTGATGAATTAGTCAAGCTTACCTTAAGGCTTTAAGAGTGGATGAAAGGCCATGCCAGTCTAATAACTGCTCATTTTCTCCACCGCTTCACCCGTAATGCTTCTAGATAATGTTTTATGTTGAATTAATATCAACCATAAACATGTAACATCGCTGCCAGGCTGTTCTGCACACCCCTCAGCTCTTTCCAATTTACAGTCAGCTGTTTTAAAACAAGTTTAGAGCAAAACGTGACCCTGCTTGCAGTTATTCCCCCCACTGCCTTCTAATTAAACTGATTTATCGAGCTAAAACCATCGTTGTGCACGCTGAATGAGGGAGCATGCTGCTGGTTGTGAAACAATGACCACCTGGACGGTGACTTTTACATCCTGACGCTCCAGTTACGACCTGCTGAAGGCCGGTATGTGTGACATGTATGGCTGCACACGGACACACCTGTTTTAACTTCTCTGCTGAGATGCTCTGCCCTCTAGTGATGAAACCTCAAAGCTTCAAGATGCATGTCTAATTAAAGTAATGGAAATTAAATCAACTGTGACAGGAGCACTCAGCTATGGTTTTCCAATCAGAACAGTCAGTTTCATCTATGGGAAAGGGAGCTTTTTAAACCCTATTCATTGTTAACTAATATTGAAATTTTTATGTGTTTATTAATTTTTCTTATTTGAAAGGGACTTGTGCTAACCTCCACTGTGCAACTTTATTATCTGTTGCATGTAAAACATAAAAAGTATATGTATACAGCCATACAGCCCTGTGTAAAAGTTTTCAACTACCCCAGTTATACTGTATGGAGCTTCTAAGAAGCCAGACTTTCTTGTAATCTTTTAAAACAGTTTGATTAATAATTTTTCAGACTTTGGTTGCTTTTGCGCTTATTTTCTGCAGTTTTTGTACAAGACTGTGACAGCAGATTGTGTGTGTGCCCTTTAAAAAGCAAGAGAAAAAAGTGAACAAGTGGAGGATGAAGAAAGAGTTGGGCCTAAAAACTCAACAGTATCTGATAGTTGTGCATTTAAAAAATGGTTGGAAATAAATCCAGCAAAGACCTGACACGGGATCTGAGAGATCCTCCCTCCTTCAGGTGATCTTCTACTGGAACTTTGTTGGTGCCAAAATCATATTTTTTGGGTCAAACTGAGTTATCTTTGCTATTTCTTTTAGATTCAGCTGATTGTGTCTTTGTGACAGGATGCTGGTGACAAAGTTCCTAAAGATCCCATTTAACTCTGTTCTTTTACTAATTTGTCTGTTTTGTGTTGACACAACATTAGTTCATACTGTGAGTTTAGAAGTCTTTTTTTACATCTGAATGATTTATGGGTCAGGGTTAATTAAAAAAAAGCATTGTTCTGAAAGGGTCAGAAACTGGACTGAAAATTTGTGAAAAAGCAATCAATTCTTTTTTTTTCTTCATTTATCTTATGTACAACATAGAGCTGCACAGCAAACCAGTGTTTGCATGGGTTTTCTCCCACAGCTCAAAAACATTCATATTAAGCTAATGGGTAATCATAAATTAACCCTAGGAGATAGAGCAAGCGTACATGGTTAAATCCATTTTCACTTGATCCAGTTTGTTTTCACACATTTGCTACAAGAAAAATATATATCACAAGATCTAGAAAAGCTGTTGGCTGCTGTGGGCCTGAACACAGTTAGAGCGGACTGAGGGGAGGGGGAAATCTTTCCTGTGAGCTGATGAATCCAACAAAATCCTGACTGAAGAGAGGTGATGTCTTCTGACTGGTTATCAGAGCAGAGTTTAACAACATGCTTCTGTGGTGGTGTTATGCTCCATGGACTGCTGGGACATCTCATTGAGGCATTATTTATGATCACATATAAACTGCAGGGTTCTAGATATTCCCTTTTTTATTTTGGGAATGAAACTACCAGGTACCATTGTTTCCTCCCACAGGACAAAAACATGCATGTTAGGTTCATTGGTAACTCTAAATTGTCCCTAGGTGTGAGTGAGAGTGTGAATGGTTGTTTGTCTCATTTGTCTCTATGTGTCCCTGTGATGGACTTGCGACCTGTCCAGGGTGCCCCCCGCCTCTAACACAGTAAGAGCTGGAAATAGACATCATCTCTCCGCGACCTGGAGAGGAGAAAGTGGGTAAAAGAAAATAGATGGACAGATGGACAACCAAACCACATCCTGCGTGTGTTGATAAAGGACTCTGAACTGTTTAGTAGCTCAAAACCAAGGTCAAACAAGACTGGAGAAAACATTTCAGGGGTTACATCAAACCTCAGTGGACTTACAGCATGGTATGTACTCATGCAACACAGTGGTAAAAATGCTCTTAATATATAAAAAAAAACAAAACTGTGAATTACATTTTCACACTGGCATGACTTTTATCTGCAGATTGCATTTCTCTGATCCAGCTCAAAATTGTGTGTTTTTTGTTCTGAATTCTTTAAACCTATGCACTGTTTATGCTTTCATACGTTTTGCTGCTTCCAGATGAAGCTACCATAAATGTAGGCCCAAGGTTTATGAGGCTGGATCTTTTGATCATGTGTATTTTTTTTTATAGTCTTCCTTTTGTTGCTGTGACACTTTAATTTGAGAAGACTGAAAACCCCCTGTGATTGTGCAATGTGAGGGGGAGTATTTGGTTGAAGCCAAGCTGCTGCTATGCACACATACACACACACACACACAGTGTGTTGGATACAGAAAATGCTGAAAATAACACCGCTGCAGGAAATAGTGCTTAAGAAAATAACCACACAAAGTCTAGTTTTGGTGTGTGAGTAAATACATTTAACTGGGCAATATGAAGAGTCTCTTTAAGATTAATTACGTGATTTTAGCACTTTGTTGTAAAAGAGTGGCAACATTTCTAAATTAGGTGGGCTTCCTGTAAGGCTCAATAGACTGTGTATTAGGTGTAGAAACTGGAAACTGTCCACATTTTTAAAAACTACTAAAAGAAGTTGAGCTGAACCGGGTGAGGAAAGCAAAGAAATACTCGTCGTCCTCGCCAAGGGGCGACATATTCCACCACAATCTGTCCCTGCTCCTCCGGCGTTGTCCTGCTCCAGTCCCGGCGTCCGTGACGTCACCAACAGGCGATCAATCCGAAGGGAAAAAACACGAGATCCTACCGGAAACCAAGAGGCGCTCCTTCAAAATTAAAGCTCGCTTTCTCCTCGCTCAATGGAAGAATAGAACAAGGGATGAAACATTACTATCAGAGTAGACAGGTCACAAGTCATCACGGGTGTCTTGGACCCATCTTGAACCCTTCTCAATTTATTTTTTGTGATTCAGAAAGTGAAAGAAGTGTGAGACGGTGTTGGGAGGGTTTGACGACTCATGGAACTAAATTGACTGGAGACAAAGAAGGATAAAAAAATGGATTTAATTAGGATACTTTGTAACTAAACTGCAATGTCCTGCAAATATTGCAATTTATTTGCAGTTATGTATGTTTGCAAATGTGTTGTAAGTTCAAATTTAGTGTGATTCCAAGTAAAAATCTGAATATTTTATCCCAGTTCAGTGAGATACTAGTTTTTGTCTTAAAGACTGAGATGTTACGTATGTGTATGTGAACTTTTACATTTTTAGATCAAAAAACAATAAACTGGTGACATTGCAAAATACAGAAACATCACAAGTTATGTGGATTTTTTATCATTACTTTCTTCTTAGTTTAATTTGTTGTTAATAGATGTGTTTTTTTTATCGTTGCATTACTTGATAACATTATTTTACGTTTTGTTCCTGCAAATTGAATTTCACTTAAACATTACAATCACAGCTTGTAAAGGTTTTATGTGTCAAATTAAGTCTGAAGTTAAATTTGTTTTAAAAAAGCTCATCCTAAATCCTGAACAATACCACATTTACAAGCCAAACAAATGTTCTTAGTTGAAGTATTTGTAATGTAAGTGACTGATAGAAGACCTGACATCCTATTTTAGTGTGTGTGTGTTTGCGTGTGTGCTACTTTATAAACACATCTTCTCTTTTTCATCTTTCTAATATGCTGCCTGGATAGCTTTTATTGCCAGTAAATTCGACAAATCGTGCCACACTTTTATTTTGAAACTCACTAGCGGAAGTGAGTGGCTAAATCCGGTTAGCTTGAGCGCAGTGGATGAGGTGGAGGCAGTCAGGCTGCGACGGTGAAACAAGCGAGGGCAGGTCCGACAGTACAAGCCCGGTCCATGTTTTAAAAGAAAGAGAGAAACAAAACATTGTAAGTTGAAGAATATATTGCTGTGAACGATACTGCCGTCACTTCCACGCGGGCTCGGTCACTTATCGGTTGGCTCGCGGGCTCCGGAGGTTTCGGCGTGTCGCTGTTTTGCCCATTCTCACTGGAGTCAACACTAAGGTAAGGCTGCAGGAGCCGCAAATGAACTGTGTTAAGTTGGAGCGCTTTGACCTGTCTGCTCCATTCACTTCGACTCTTTTTTTAATTATTACTTTATGCGCTTTCCTCCCCTCGTTTCCCCTTTCAGGAAAAAAAAACAGTAGAAAGTGTCGTAAAAGTTTGGAGTAAAGACGACATCCCGGGCGGAGCGGTGTCACTTTCTCGCTTTCCTCGCTCTTTGTCCACTCAGATGGGCTTGAACCACACATTGTGCTCGGACCGGGGCTAACCTCGAAGTTGTTCGTGTTTATACCCACGTTTTACGCTTTTTCTGTGTTCCTGTTATAAAAAAAAACAAACCCCAAAAGATAATTTCCAAATTGAGCCATTTTTTTTTATTTTACTTTGTTCGTGGCCACTTGTTAAAGGCCTGTGAGCGAAGGCTACAGTCCAGGTCCTGAGACATCTCTGTGCAGCGAGACACGTTTCATCTAATTCTCCACAATTTATATATTGAATTCATAACGTGTTGTGTTTGGTGAAATTTATAAATAATTGCCAGTCTTGTGTGTTGGAGCTCCTGTTGAAGCAGCAACAGCTCACACAATGACCCCTCACTTGGTGGAAACACCACAGATCTGCTGCTGGTGCCACATGTCGAGTTTGTAAAGGTTTCTAGTGGCTTTTTGTGGTAACTGCACCATGTTTCCGTTTCCCACCAATCCCAGGGGACAACGGCATGCCTGTATGCATTGTCTGTCTTTGTGCTTTTGCAGTATTTATCTCTGATTGCTCAACATTTATCTAGATGCTCTCAGATTCCCATTGAGTGGTTCCTGTTTAAATGAACACATAGAGGCACAAAGGACATTTTCTTTCTTTCTTTCTTTCTTTTTATTTTTTTATTTTTATAAAGCAGGTGAACTTGGATTGCACACCCACCCTGCAGACACGCCCTCTGTTATCTCAGGCTAGAACAAGGTCCACTCAGCGGTGCCAGGTAGGTGGACTAATAGGCCTAAACTACAGAAACTTTCATTACGCCACGTCCAAAATGTTGCCCTGGATGCGTGGCGTTTTGAACACGCTCGTCTTTTTCATTTTAGAAACTCGAAATCCACATATCTTTCTAAATTTATTCAATATTAAACATTGTTGCCTGATTGAAACTCTATATTCATA
>JAOXNZ010000188.1:16035962-16053516 GCA_028566095.1 Kryptolebias brasiliensis | reverse complement strand
AGTCTTTACTTGTCTTTTTGTCATCATGTCGGATAGTTTTTTTTCCATGCACTCAGTACACACATGCTGAATTGTATAAAGTTTTTTTTTTTTTTCCACACTTATGTTCCAGCTAGAAAAGGGCATTTAAAAAAGCACAAGTGTCAGCATAACCATTTAAAATCAGTTCTAACGAGAACTATTCTCAGCTGCCACTTGATGGTTTGGGTTCATTGCCTATTTCATGATTTTGGTTCAAACATGTCCATGTCTGCACAAGTAGGACTTGCAGTGAATTAAAATTTACTCACCCCAAGTCCTGCAGCTGAAAAACCCTCTAATGAAACAAGTTTTGGGTACAGGCGTTTGTGCTGCTGCTAATTCTGCTAGCCGGGGATCTTCATATTCTTTCTTTTTCACTGGTCTGTTGGATCAGCGTGAAGGGGAATGTGCATGTTCTGACAGTAAAGCTGAGCTCATCTGTGACCATAGTTGCCACTTTAAAATTCTTTCAAAATAAACAGTGGTGGAAAGATTCTTGGATGCTCTGAGTTGTTTTTCTTTTTGGGGGTGGGGGGTGGTAGGTGTTGAGGGGAAAAAGCAACTTGACTCAAAAGCAGTGGAGACGTGTTCTCTGGAGTGATGAATCACGCTTCTCTGTTCGGCAATCCGATGGACAAGTCTGGGTTTGGTTGATGCCAAGAGGACAGTACTTGTCTGACTGCATTGTGCCAAGTGTAAAGTTTGGTGGAGGGAGGATCATGGCGTGGGGTTGTTTTTCAACAGTTGGGCATGGCTGTTTAGTTCCAGTGAAAGGAACTCTTAATGCTTCAGCATACCAGGACATTTTGGACAATTTCAAGCTCCCAACTTTGTGGGAACAGTTTGGGGATGGCCCCTTCCTGTTGCAACATGACTGAACACCAGCGCACAAAGCAAGGTCCATAAAGACATGAATGAGTGAGTTTGGTGTGGAGTCAAGACCTCAACCCAATAGAACACCTTTGGGTTGAATTAGAGTGGAAACTGCGAGCCAGGCCTTCTTGTCCAACATCAGTATCTGACCTCACAAATCCACTTCTGGAAGAATGGTCAAAGAGTCCCAGTAACACTCCTAAACCTTGTGGAAAGCCTTCCCAGAAAAGTTGAAGCCGTTATATCTGCAAAGGGTGGGCCAATATAAACCCCAATGGATTAAGAACGGGATGTCACTCAAGTTCATATGTGTGTGAAGGGAGATGAGCGAATACTTTTGGCAACATAGTGTATCTCCTCAAGCAGGCCTGGCTCTGTTCGTGCTCCTTCTCAGTCCTATGTTGAGCTGACAACAAGAAACACTCTTCTCTGCTGTTCTTTTGTTATTGGCACTTTTTCATTTATTTCAATGACATTCATGTGCACAGCCCCCATTTATTTTGTATCCTAAAACTGAAGAGGAACAAACAGCCACATCATGGGGAGGCAGATGTGCTCCTGTCAGACATCCCACTCTCTGTTGAAGGCCTGTAAAAAGAAATAATGAATTGCTTGCATGTGCCTTACAGACTGAAATGTTTTTGGGGGCTTAGATGTCACTCATGTGTTTTGGCTCATAAAATTGAGGGAAATGTGGCAGCAGCAGGCAAACATGTGGAAAACCATTTTTATCCTTGACTGCATGTGAAAGACATCCAGTTCTCCTCCGGCCTGGTTTTCTTGTTGCGAACAAATCACATTTGTGAGGAGAAGCATTAGTCCTCTTTAAATTACAGAACCTTGTTCAAAGTGGCTCTGACAGTAAGTCTGGCTTCCTCTCTGTTTCAGAGCGTTCAGTTCACTCCAAATGCTTCCGACTGTGATTGCCAGTAGGGAGTGAAGCAGTCCTCCTCTTTCCTGTGAAAAGCAACTACTGCAAACAGAGTGGAGTGGAGGGGGGGAGGTGGAGATGTTCTCCCATTGGTTGAATTTTGGCTGTCTTTGACCTGAATGCCAAACACAGGAAGCTCTGCCAAATGTTTTTTTTTCCCCTTTAAACATTCCCTCTCTTTTTATAATCCTCTTTTACTTTCCCTTTCGTTCTTTGTGTGCCATTCAAAGAGCCTCTGAACGTCCCCCACACCCCCACGCTGAAGGGAGTTGTGAAGTGTTTGTGAACCCCGGCTCTGCAGTCTGTCGTTCATCTTTCTCTTTTAAACTCTCTCTGTAGAGGAGCGGGGGTCAGGAGGAGTTTGCACTCTAAAGCTTTTTTTTGTTTTTAAACCCACTCTGTCCCAATTTGGTCTGGTTTCTTTTGTTTATATGTTTGTGTGCATTCAAAGAGTAATAATAGGCTTTTGTTTAACACCTGTTTATATGTTAAACATGCCAAGGAAATCAGTTAAATCAGGCTCTGAAAATGAGAAAAAAAAAACATCTTATCAGTCAGATATGGTTTGATTTTTGACAATCCTAGTAGGATTCACCATCCTATCCATAATGCATCAGAATACATTATTTCCAGGGGAAGATAGCACATTTTTTACAACAATCACCTCCAAACTAAATGAGGAAGGATGTCAAGGAGACAGAAATTGGTATCACGGATGGAGGAGGCAAAGCAATCATAATGGGATGGGAAAGTCTTATTAAATTGCCAATTAATCTGGAATCACTAGTTGAAAGAAATGACAAATGAAATGTGGAGGGATTGTTGAAAGTTTAATCTGATAAATGAGGGTGTTTTTCACACTTTTATAGCAGTATAAACCAGCTGGATTATTTTACCCTATTGATTTTAGATTAAGTTGTTAACAATTTGGTTCCTACTAAAAATGTTGGGCACAAATAGTAATACTTATACCTACTAAAAAGATACCTCCTCCAAAAGGACCATGGAACATCTTGGTAGTCTGGAAAGAAAGAGCTAGTACGTGCCTCTACATGTCTGCATCCACTAGCAACCACCATTTGAAAGGGAGTTTTATTGTTGTACATGGTGCCGTCAGCGTGCACAGTCCAAAAAAACGCAGATGCAGAAGGGCGGGGCAACCCTCACGGACAGAAACAAAATGACTAAATTTTACATCAGACCTCTGTGGAGAGGAAGATCAATCAGACGTGGAATCGTGAATTCAGTCTACAGATCAGCCTCAAGAACCTCCAATTAATCAATACCGAGTTGAGGAACAACAGTGCTCCTATATTAATATAGTTGCCCTAGAAGCTCTTCAGCTGCTTCACTTTTTCAGCAGCCTGAAAGATGTAAAGGCTGTATCTCACTGGGCCACGACTAGCTGGCGAAAGGCATTCTCAGTTTACTTGCAAGAATGCAGTTTTGCAAGCCACACACACTAAAATAGGTTGTGATTTTGACAAACTGGCAATTCAAAATGTGACCACACAGATTGCTAATCACTTTGTCTCAAATACTCAAAATTCAGTTTTATGGCTGCATGATAAAAAAAATAAAATAAATTGCGTTGTGCGATATTATTGTTGAATATTACAATGATGATATAATTTGAATAAGTCCACATATTCCTCACTCTTATGATTTAAACCAGGTGTGGGGATCAAAGCCATTGAGTCTGTTGGATTGACCAGAAATATTGGCATCACAACATGAATGCATGATACTTGAAATATAAGAGCCTGTGATTTATTGCAGTTCTTTTATATTGATGTTGCACTCTCTGATATTGCATCAGAGCTGTAATACAATAGATACAATAAATGTTTTTTGCCTGAAAGTAATGTTGGATTAACACTTTATTTTATTTTAAAAAGCAGTCTATCTCCTGCCTGAAAGTGTCATTGTTAAAATAAATCAAGATGCATCTTAAGATATAAGTTGTAATCTTATCGTGTGTGTGTTCAACTCAGATAAACAACAAAAAACATTCTTTCAGTTCTTTGGTCCAAACTTAGCTTGTCTTGTTGACAAAGATTACAGGTTGAGTAATGTGCAGGTGTAGCTGTTTCAGTGAAGTGACGTTTCCCGTGGGAGTTTGATTCTCATGCAAGAACTCAGAGGTCTTCAACTACTTCACTAAATAAACGTACAAATCTTGAGTTGTAAAAGTTGCCAGAGGTGTTGGGAGTTTTTTTTCCTTTGTTAAACCCCAACAGTGACAAGTATTTGTGGTCATATGCTGGTGAAGATTCTGAGTCATCCAGGACATGGTAAATCCAAAAAAAGGTTAAAAACAAAAACAGTGGTTAGTTGTTATCAAAATGTATTAAATGTGTGAGGTTTTATTCAGATCATGCTTCCTAAAAAGTTCAAATTTGAAGTTTGGCCAGGTGCTTATTTAAAACATAATTTTTGAGTTCTGTTAATTGATGATGAACTTAGTATGTCAAAGTAATGTTGGCTACATTTCTTTTTCTTCTTTTGCTTCTCCTCCTTCACAGTCTCCTCTGAACATCTGATTATATGGATTATTAATGTTGCCTCTGTGTGACTACAGAAGTTCAAATCGATGCCACGTTGTTACTGACATACTATAAATGTGCAGTAGGTCAGATATTCATTTTACAGTGGCAAAATGTTAAACATCACTTGCTGAATTCAAGGAGAGCCCCTTATAGTTCAATAACCTATGTTTATCAGCTGCAAAATCCCAATGAGGATATTTCCATTTGGCTGTTTTGGGGTTTTATCAGCTCATCTAACACAGGAATAAATGCGCTAAAACAAAAAGAAGGCTGTAATCTGGTCTAATCCAGCTGTTACTGCCCAAGGCGAAGAGGCCAAAGCATGTACTTTGTCTCCTGGAAGTGTTGACGTCACCATCCTTCATCTTGTCATAAATCCGTTCCTCTATTTCAGTTTCCCGCACTCTTTTAAAGATTCACAGCTGTTGCTTTTGTATGTCCCTGCAATGTCAGAGCAGCCCTTGCATCTCAATCCCTCTGCTGCTTTTGTTTCTCAAGTAAAACTTGTCACATCCGGGAAAGTTTAGTAGTTTAACTCACGGTGAACTTGGCACGAAGGCTTTGTGTTGCTAAACACTCTTCCCCTCCTTTCGTCTGCTGTCCCTGTCCCAGCCTGTGAAACAATCCAGTTTGACAGCTTTAGCAACAGCAAGCAGAGGCACATTCACTGCGCAAACTGTTGCACTTGAGTTATTGCTGCTTGATGTAGAGCTAGAAAGCAGCTATGAATCATTCTCATGCTATGATACTCATCATTGCTCCTGGTTGTGACCATAACAGCAAGAATGTATTCAGTAATGGCTCTTCCGTCTCTGTGGTTGGGGTCTAATTGAATCGGAATTGAATTTATGTAGCTTAAAAAAAAACACACAGGCAGTGTTGTACAGCGTTCCTTTTAGTGTTTCATAATAAGTAGCCTACACAGAAGATATCAACTATTCCACCAGTAATGAAATCTTTTTATTTGTGCAGCAACGATTCTCATTAATCATAATTTCTTTGTGTTTGAACTGAATCTGCTCTCCCTCTTCTCATTATTAATATGCAAAATAATTATAAAGGGTGGGAAAGAATGTCTTTGTATCAAAAATGTAATCTGCTGTGCTTTTGCTTGTTTTTTCATTCAGTAAATACGCCCAAGTAATCCCACCCAGATGCTGCTTTTAACACAATCAGTTTAATTGTTTCAGATTTACCAGGAGTTTTCATTTTGAATTATTATTTGTAAATGAAATAGCTTGTTGCTCTGATAAAACAACTCTTTAAGAAACATTTATACCCTGGTTTGGTGTAGATTATTGTTGCTCACCACTATTAAAGGTGGGTGACGAGGTAATCGCCTATATCTGTGTGGTTTGTAAGCAAAATATCTCATAAACCAGTGGATGGATTTTAATGAGACACTCAAAGTAATCACTGAATGTACTTCTACAACTAATCAACACAATTCAAAATGGCTGCCACAGCTACTCAACTTTACAAACACAAAAAATACAGGAATTATCAATTTAATAAATATTGAGCCAAAATTTGATGTGGTAGTAGCTGAGAGTCAACCCCATCCCCCCCTTTAAAGAATGTTAGGCCTTTAATTTTAAAGGACATTACTGGTCTGATCCAGTATTTCAGCACAATAAACTGTTTTATTTCACGTATTAACAACCAATTTGAACAGGTTGTCACATTTACTTTCTTTCCTGATCCTGTGTCCAGACTGGTTATGTTACTAAGTTTAAACCGGATTGGTCAGATTGTTTTCATGCCGTGAGATCTCTTCACAGAAGGTTCTTACAAAAAGCACTCCTTATCTTGACTTGCGTAGTCTCAAGACTGCAGTTCCTCATCAGTAAGGTTGTCTAGTTGACCCACGTTCAATGACCTCACCTGGTGAACTAGAGCATGTAATCCCTTACTGCCTGTCTAAAAAAAAAAAAAAAACCTAATAGGCAAGGTGTGTTTATGTGCACAAACAGGAAGAGCACGTGAATTGATTTTGTGTGTTTGTGCTGCTTTCTGCCAAACTGACTCTTTCAGAAATGCTTCTTTGAGTTTAGCATATTTAAAGCTATGGTTGTGGTTCATGCTTTCAGCTGTTGATGTTGGGCTTTGTATATGAGATGTTGCCATAATTTCCATTAAAGGAATTATCATTTTTTTAAAGCCGTTCAGACTCTAAATTTACCTTAAACGCTCAGCTTGGTTTTGTAATAGACTAGCAGCCTTTCCAGGTTGTATCCAGACTAATGCCCAGAGTGAGCGGGGATAAGCAGTTTATAAATTCTATGCAGGGATGAATGTGGATCATTTTGTAATGACTTCTTACTTGTGTCAGCGGTGCTGAGCCTTCCACACACGGCTTAAGATTACTTTGTGCATTAGAAGTAATATATATGCAGTACTGTGCAAAAGTCTTGAGTCAACCTTCTTTGCTTTATATTTGGTTTCCAATGAGCCAGAGTAATCTTAATGAATGTATTTTTTTTTTATTCTTTCTGAAGATCTTTAAAAGATTTTCTTTGAACATGGGCTGCTTTTTAACAGTTTCTGTTCATTTTCAGATATATTTTTTTCTTTGTTAAGCCACTTAATTCTGTCCAATGAATCTTTTGGGCATAAAAGGTCCCCTAAAATCTGTGGATGAACCAGTGTTGTCAGTACATAACACACAGCTTAGCAGAGAAACCATTTTAAACTAAATCTTCAGGCACTTTGCTACCAACAGCCTGTCACAAAGGCAAAATGAAGATGGATGTGTCTCTCAGGTCCTGTGTCAGGGCTTTGCTGGGTTTGTTGCCATCTTTTAAAGACATGACTTTCAGACACTGTTCATCTGCTCTAGATATTCTTTAGACTCAACATTTCTTGTTCACTTTCCTTACCTATTTTTTTTTAAGAACACACTGCAGAATATGCCACCATGGCAAGTTCAAAAACTGGACAGAAAAATAACAAAAAAAAGCAACAATTCCAAAGCAAAACTCTGAAATATGTTCAAGACTACTTTAAAAGATAATAAAGTCTGGCTTGTTGGAAGCTAAATATAAAAGTTTAGGGTAGTATAAACTTTCTGCACAGGTACTGTACCTTCCTAAATGCATGTCTTGCAATAGTTGTATTTTACAGCCCTGTTTGTCCATATTGTAATCAAGGCTCTTACTACTTCCCTACCACAACAACCACCTGAAAGTAGATTTATATATTTGCTACTTCAATGATGACCCACTACCTCTTCTTCTTCATAGGAGGACTCCATGAAAGATGACAGAGGAGGTGATTGTTGTAGCCAAGTGGGACTACACGGCCCAGCAGGACCAGGAACTTGACATCCGTAAAAATGAGCGTCTCTTCCTCCTCGACGACTCAAAGACATGGTGGCGCGTCCGCAATGCCTCCAACCAGACGGGTTATGTGCCGTCGAACTACGTGGAACGCAAGAACAGCCTGAAGAAAGGCTCGCTGGTGAAGAACATCAAAGACACACTGGGTAAGAAGAATTAAACTTCACGCTGCTGGGAAGAGAAAAACCTCCCCCCTGTTGAATTGTCACTGTTAAAGTAAATCTTATTTTTAGCAAAAGCAGAAAAACTGCATTATGATTTTTTTAACACTTGGTACACACTGGGAAAGAAGATGAGATATAACATTGTGCTTTGTGTGTGTGTGTGTGTATTAAAATAATTTTCATGCTCCGTTTCTGTCTTGGCTGGAAGCCGTTTCTGTGCACTCCAGGGAGCCTGTTGAGTTGGCCGTTGCTCTCAGCTGTCAGCACAGTGTCACTCCGTCCCCAGTCATGACTTGAATTTATTAGACTCTGTTTGTGGGTTTAACTTTTAGCTTGTTTAAAGGAATATGGTGCATATAGTACAGGTAAAGGAAACTGCTTACCTTTCCCAGCAAAACAAAAAATACTACATCATATTTCTTTTAGAAAAGTGATGAAAATAAATGAAGATATCGCTGTTGCATTTAACAGTTCTCTTATAGGTTTCTTTCCTTTACTTTTCCATAATTGTGCATCAAATGGTGTACCTTCTAACTTATGTAGGGATCTGTCTGATACCTCTGGGTCAAAAAACAACAAAACAGACTTCATGTTTTTGGTCAAATTGATTCTATTAACAAATTGAACTCATTGTTTTTTTTATAGTGATTACTCAGTCGTGGTATGCTGAGGATTGTGTGCTGCTCAGACGTGTCCTGTCTGTCAGTAAGCAGCAACTTGAACCTTTTCTCCACACAGTTCTCTTGAATCGCTGTATTGAGATATTTTCATACTGACAGGATGGTCTTTGGTGTAGCTGCATGCAAGAAAACTGTTGGCTCTGAGTTGTCAAGCTATTCTTTAAAACATAAAATTAGTCTTATTTATTATGACTTGTTACAAAAGAAATGATCTCATTAGCTGCTCTTAAATGGTTTAAGGCTTTCCAGTAGATTGTAGCCTAATCAATTTGCATACTTTATGAATTTGAGCATATTGGCAATGAAATAACTGGGAACAATTAAGCTCCTAAACAACACCCATCCAGCTGTTGTTTAGTTTCTAGTAAACAAATGGCACAGATGTGACCCACACAGCAAGTATCCTTAACAAATTAGAAAGCATTGGCTACAGATTTCTGCTTATCTGGGATGTTTTATACAGCTCAGGCCAAAATAATTCACTTACTCTTTTTTTTATTTAGCAGTTCAGAATAATTTGTTTTGACAGTTTTTGCATAATATACATATATGTATATATATATATATTTTTTTTTTTTCCTCCAGAATGATAGAGGATGAGAGAGGCCTGTGGCAGAAAATAAAAACATCTGGTAGAAGTCCTGAGACAGTATCATCAGGATGTGCAGTCGTAATAAAAATAGTAACCGTGTGGTGCAGAAAGGCAAGGGGTTTCTTGAGCCTAGAGGAGAGGGAAAAAAAGTGACTGAGGTCTCGTTTAATGCACGGACTTTTCTCAGCTCTGTGGATTACTGCCCTCAGGGGAACTGCGGCTGCATGTCGGTCACTGTGGCACAGCCTGCCACAGTCACCATGACCAAGGATCGCTCGGCGCAGAGATGACAACCCCCGCCACTCCCTGCTTTTCCTGCTCCAACACTGTTTCCATCAGCTCTGTTCTGTCACCGTGGGCCCCCAGCTTGTCTGTGATCTGTAGTTTGGTCGCAGGACAAGTCAGACATCTAATGGGTGTATTGGAGTGATGGATTACCCTGCTGTTCTCTGACTGAGTTACGTATCGACTGCAACATTATGGCCCAGTTCCATTTCAGTCTAAGCAGCGTGCTTCCTGCCGGTAGCTCTTTAGTGTTAAAAGCCTGTGAAAATCCAATAGGCCAGAACACTTCCATGATGAGGTGATGAGCAGTAGGTGAGGTCAGGTGCTAATGGAACTTACTCACACACTTGAATGAAGATTTTGATTGGATGATGGCTTGATTACTTCAACCCCTCTATAGTCTGGATTTTTTTCCCCCATCCTCCTCAGTGAGTACACATTATGATCACGGAGAGTGTGGATAGTCTGTAATTACTGTTATCTTCAGCTCTTCATTTATGGTGCCTTTTAGTGCAGTTGTATCATCAGTATTCATCTGAACAGAATCTAACTATAAATGGCTGCCCGCTGCTTGGTGCCCTAGTTTCATCTCTTAGGAAATAAAAAAAAAAAAGTAATGGGTGAAAGGAATCTGCATAGAAGCTACTCGTTGCCAAAACTGGGTCAGAACTCACCTGTCTGACCAACAAACAAGCAAATTTTATGCCCACAAGATATTACAAAGTCTATAATATGAAGGAAATACTGGATTTTTGACAAGTCCACCAATCACCACCTGGTTGCTGTTTCTTCCGTGTTCTTGTCAGTGCTGGTAAGGGGTTTTCAGCAGAACAAACTAAAATACGTCAATAGTCATAAATTCATAAAGAATTGTATAGTACTTGTTGAGGCTGTTTGATTTGTCATTCTTTTTTATTTGGCGAATTAGCAGAGCTTGTAAACAGTCATCAATAGCTGGGGTTAGATGTCCCTGTCTCTAACTATAACTGTAACTACCGTTTATCAAAATGACCAAAAGATTTGGTGAAGAGGGTGAGGATCAGATGATGCTTAATTACACAAATACAGTTAGACATTTAGCCTTAATTCAGGCCCATACTCCCCAAAGGGATGTTTCTCCATAAAACTCAGGTTGCTTTTTTTCTCCAGTAGCAGTCTAATCTTTGTTTTTTAGTTAAGCTTTTTGACAACCTTTACTGGCTTTACGCACTGTAATGCATTAAGACCTCACAGCGCTTTGATTAAAAACAGAACAACACTACCAGGGGGCTATTTATAAGACCACATAGCTCACCTCTGATTCCCTCAAAGTGCTCTTAAATCACAGCACCTGCTGTTACAGCTCTAGTACTTCACTTACACAGCCAGGTTGTGTTTTTGGATTTCACACACATGGGTCTGGTGGGTGGTATGGTTTCGCAAAGACTCACTTAATACAGTAACTTCCCTACTGCCATCAGTAGTAAGCAAAAGAGTGAAGCAATATTCTGCAGCCTGGAGTCTTTCATCAACTCGCTTCCCTCAGAGCTGAAGTCCTCTGGGCTTGAGAATCCAGGCTCCTTCCCCTTTCATGAGATGAAAAGGTAGGTTGAGGTTTTGAGTGGCCCGCTGCTGCTCTTACCAGCAGGCCAGTGCCTTGAAGTGGAAATGAGTGAAGAAGAAAGGTGTGGAGATGCAGGTGTTTTTAGTGAAGCTTGTGAGAGTGTGTTCATTGCAGTGTCACTCTAGCCCATAACAATGATGGTTTACTTAGGTTTTTTTTTTGCAACCTCCAGAATAGTCTCAGGAGTCAAACTTTAGTTTCTGGAACACCGTCTCATTAATACATATTCACAGGCATCAGATTTGTTGGATACACACTGCTATCCACAAACATGATCTGTTTGTTATTCCCGTCTCATCCTCCTCCTTTGCATTTTTGTCAGCTGTGGCCTCTGATGTGCTCGGTCTCCAATGTGAGTGAGAAACAGCTGCCAAGGGACCTCTTGTCGTCCTCCACTGCTCTCCTCATCTCTCCTCTCTCTGCCAACAAGTTTCATGCTCCTCTGTGTGAACCCGGCAATTTTCAAAACAATGTAAATGGTTCTGCTCAGCGGTGACATTTCTGTGGTGCAGTCGGGGGGATGAGCTGTCAAGATATTCACTTCCATCATTAGTGTGAGCAAATCCACCGGCGTCAGCTGTCAAGTAAATAGTTTAAATGTTTTAAGCTGCCATGTGTGTAATTGTTATTTTAAAATGCATGGGAGAAAAAGAGAAGACCTCCTCCAGTTGGGTTCAGTAGAGACTTCAGAAGCTTCAGGTCTCAGTGAAGTGCGCAAACACGTTTAAAGACTCGTCTTTGAACATGTTTGAATAGAGAAGTCAGTGGCAGGTGAGACAGGAGCCGACTTTGATCTTGGATATGCCTGTCATTATCAAACCCATGGTGCCTGCTCCACTTTTCTTCCCCTCTGTGCACCGTCTATTTCCAGCCTTTTGATTTGTATAGATGTGTATACAGTGTGTAAAATGATGTCGACTGAATATCAAGTAGATGATAAGCATTAGGTGTGTTTCCAGTATACTACCCTGAACCTTTTCCCCCCTGGAACTTCATTAGCCTGGACCATCAGCACCCCTTTCAGCCCTGGTTTGTTCTTTCCACTCGGGCCTGAGGTTCAGGGGAGGTTAGGCTCAGCTGACATGTCACTTGTCTTCAACATTGCACCGCTGAAGTGTTGAAGCTGGTAGGATGACAGCTTCCAGAATGAGACGAGAAGACAATAAAATCAGGCCAATAAAGCAAGAATCTCAGATTGTTTCACAGTGATTTGATTTTAAAACACGAGTAAAATCTTTCCAAACTTTGTGGAAGTGTGTAACTAACTTTAGTTAGTATGCAAATATTATAGTCATGTTTTTGTTGTTCACCAGTATTGAATAAAAAAACAATCTCATGTGCAAAGTTCTTAAATGTGTGCCCTTTGCCATTGGGGTTTTTTTACAGGTTAACTTGTTTTGAGAACACTTTTGTAGTCTTCTGAGTGCGCACTGAGTACAAGTCTGATGTTGACTAATTTGTTTCTGTCCACACATACAGGTTTGGGTAAAAACAAGAGGAAGACGAGCGCCCGTGATGCCTCCCCCACACCGAGCTCGGACATGGAGTATCCTTCTAATGGCAGCGGGGGTGGAGGTGTGGTCGGAGCCGCTGAGAGGATCTACGACCTCAACGTCCCTGCTGTGGTGAAGTTTGCTTACACAGCAGAGAGGGATGACGAGCTGACGCTGATCAAGGGCTCCAGCGTGATGGTTATGGAGAAGTGCAGCGACGGCTGGTGGCGGGGCAGTCAGGCCGGCCGCATGGGCTGGTTCCCCTCAAATTATGTCCAGGAGGAGCTCGCAGGGGCTCACGACAGAGGGGAGGAAGACTCCCCACGGAGATACCACGAAGGATCTCAAGGAACTTTGTTAGCAAATGGACGGGCAGGCGGCCGCGGTGGAGTTCTTCATCTGGTTCAAACACTCTACCCCTTCAGCTCCGTGACGGAGGAGGAGCTGAACTTTGAGAAAGGAGAAATCATGGAGGTGGTGGAGAAGCCGGAGAACGACCCCGAGTGGTGGAGGTGTAAGAACTCGCATGGGATTGTGGGCCTGGTACCTAAAAACTATGTGATGTTGCTTGACGAGCGGCCCGGCATGCCCTCCTCGACATCAAGCTCCCCACAGAACCGCTTGTCACCCGCGCGCTCAGGGAGGTTCGCCGGGAGGGACTGGTACTACGGCAACATCACCAGACACCAGGCCGAGTGTATACTCAACGAGAGGGGGGAGGAGGGCAACTTCCTCATACGAGACAGCGAGTCATCGGTGAGTCAGCCGGGTGAAGTCACGACAGACTGACACCACGCAGGCTGGAGGAAAATGAGAAACACTTATCAAGCATGGTTATTAATAAAAAATATTATTCTCACTTCATTCTGTAGTATTTCACATTAAAAAAAACAACATCCAAATAGAAATAAGATGCTAAAACGCCAGGTTTCCTCAAATACGTCCTAGGATTCTATTATAAATCAGTGTTTTTGAAAAAGGCCAGGTAATCGACAAAAACATCCTCAAATGCGAAGAGCAGGGAGCGGAAAAATAAACTCCATATGCAGCCTTTTAATGCTCATGGCAGAGATTGAGTCACTTTCCATCAGTCCAGCCTTCTGCTGAGTGAGAGTAGGAGTTTCACTTTGAAAATGTGAAAGTAGTGTAGAGTGTTTCTTGAGCCGACTGTAGGAACTTTTATTGCCTCATTTCTACATTCAGTACATTTATTGGGTCAGGTTGTTATTTTTTTGGGCCCGTTTGATGCTTTTATCCGACAGTCTGAGCTCCACCACAACAGTTTTTAAACATACTGTAGGCAAAACTCTTGAACGTGTTTCTTTTTTTCCCCCATCAGAAATAAAACAAATTGTTTTCTCAGACGCTGTTGGAAGACTTCCCCCGAGGCAACTTTACGAAGATACTGAATTCTTTGCTTTGAACTTAGAGTTGATTATTTCCTATTTTTATTTTTTTCTTTCCCCACATTTCACTTCTTTTTTTTTTTTTTCCTGCTCCTAATTTCAGAACATAGAAAACAAACTAAAAGATTTCCGTTACTACTTCACGGTGCTCTGAATCTGTGCTTCGTTTCTGCTGTTTCTTTCTTTGATGTCACCATCTAGCTGTGGTGGAAACAGCATAATTAGTGTCGACACCCATTCATAACTCCAGACAGGAAATAAAATCAGGTTTGTGTACGTGTGTGTATTTTTAAATTGATTGAGCTGCAAAAAAAAAAAAGAAAGAGAACCATACACGTACATGTCTTTATGAATCTGGTGAGAATATGTAAGCATGTTTCTGCTGCACAGTTATAGTCATGAAACTACGTTTGAATACATCTGGTTTATACTTATAGTAACCTTCATCTGTGCAATTCTTTAAATAGTACAAAATTTAGCTTCTTTGGTTCAGGGTTAATTAGCTAAATGGGTTAATTTTCTAAATCCATACATGATCAAAAGTGTTTGGTGTGACATGATTGTTTTGAATCAGTCATTATGATCACTCCAACCTTTCTGATCTTTTATACTCCAAGTCTGTTCTCTGTGTGTAATTGCAGACTTCAGGTTTCCATGCCACATATGCTGCTTTAGAGGAAGAATCAACCATCGTGTACACATCCAGTTTTTAGGAGTCCTCAGAGGAACATTTTATCGTCAGCAGATAAAGTCTTTAAGTGTAAAATTCATCCAAACTACAACAAGAGCCAAAACACATTTAAAGTAGGCCAATTTAAAGTTTTAAAACAGCAGTAAAAGTGAAGGATTTTGCCCTTGTTTGCTGTTTGAGACTATGATTTATTATTGTTGCAGTTAAATAAAATGTGGTTAGTTGTTTTATTAGGAGGATATGCTGCCACCTGCTGGAGTTGTGAAAATAACTCTGTTTCTCTCTGTCCCCGTTCCCCCCTTTTTCTTTCTCTTTTCCAGCCCAGTGATTTCTCGGTGTCTCTGAAGGCGGTGGGGAAGAATAAGCACTTTAAAGTGCAGCTGTCGGACGGAGTATACTGTATCGGCCAGCGCAGGTTTTACTCCATGGATGAACTAGTGGAGCATTACAAGAAAGCCCCCATCTTCACCAGCGAACATGGAGAGAAGCTGTACCTGGTGAAAGCGCTGCTGTGATTTACACTTCTACACTGGATCTCATACACCCTTATACACTCATTATATGCCACTCCTGTACTGTCTTAACTCAAGCCTTAGCTCTGGACCCTCCTGCGGTGGCGTCTGTGCTACATCCAGATCCTCAGTCGCCCTCTAGTGGTGAAACGAAAACCCCAGGTGAAACTTTTTCTAGCTCTCCGCTCTTTTGCCCGTCAACCCCCAAGACATCCAGCACTGAGCGGGTGATGGCCTCGTGTAACGAGCCTCTTCATCGTGGATGTGCTGTGACACGCAGTGACCGTATGTGCTGCTAACGGGAACGCCTGAGGCCTTGTCGGGGGTTTGAGCTCTCCCTCCTGATGTCATACATAATGTCTATTTCCGAGTGCGCACATTGTAAGTTACACCATTGCTCTTAATTATCACAGGAGAACGAACATTTAGCAGTTCAGAGAGGACTCGCTCCTCTGAGGGACCTAACTCTGCTGTTGTCGTGTCTAATTGCAGCCCGTTGTTTTATTTCCTTTCATTTAATTGTAAAAGAACTGCTTGCTAGAAGAAGGAAAAAAAAAAAATTAAGCTAATTGAAAGTTCTTTTCTTTGAAGGGTTGTATCTTCATAAAGTGACCAGAATCACTCTTGCCTTTTTTTTCTTCTTCCTAATTTTCACCATTCCGGCACATGATTTTTCTCCCCACTTAATTTCTTTTTTTTATTTTTTATTATTTAATGTTGTTCCTCGTTTCTGTTTCTTCTTTTAATGTGGAAACAACACTCACTGTAATATTTCTAATGGAGGCAGTAAGGATGTGGTGGGGCATTAATGCAATAGGAGAGACCTCTGAGATCCTGTAGAGTTTTGAATGTCGATTCGTGTAACCAAATGTGCCACCTTGTACCCGTTACTACTGGCTCCAGGTCCACACTGCACTCACTAGACTTTGATTCACTCATAGCTCAGTGCTCATGCTTTATATTGTCACGTTGAACATGTTACTGTTCTGTTCTCCAGTGCGTCTGTTGCTACATGAGGACACTGACAGACGATCATCAAAAACTTTTTGTTTTTTTTGGTAACGCTTTTGAGTAACTACAGTCGATCTGCTTTGCGTTTTAATGCGGTTATGAGAAGCACCTCTTAGGAAGTAGTTTTTGTCTTGTGGTTGCAGAGATTTTTGCAGGAAATGTGAACAAAAGACTAAACGGTTAAAAAGGTGAGACCCCTTATTTAGGAACAGGTGGCCTGAAAGCCGGACCTTTTTATAAATCAGAGTATTTCAAATGTTAACAAGTAAATTGTAAATTAAAGTATTTGTTGATCCTTTCCCTGAATAACTTGTTTGCCGTTACTTAGCAACCATAACCTAGCTCTGTCAGACACGGACATTTGAAGTCTGTATGATAGTTTAAAAGAAAGGATCGACTACCTTTAAACAAGTAAAATAACATAAATTGGCTTTTTTTTAAGTTAATATTCTTATGCATTAGCAGAGCCCAGTTTCCAGACAAAAACCAGTAGTTTAATGGAGCTGGACTTTCTTTGGGAACCTTCAAGTCTTTTTGTTTTCCTGTCAAACCAAATACAGTCATCTGGTTTAGAGCTGAATATCTCATGATACCAAACATTTACCCGTTTCTTATGTGCATCTGTTTACCAGTGGAAGTGTTGATGGGGTCCTCGGCTTTTATGATATATCTGAATGTTAATGAGCACTGTTATTTAATTCTTGTCTCCACTGTATGTATATATTCAAAATAAGAGGTGCATATATGAATCATTATGATCCAACTATGGTACTGTATCACTGACAACGTGATGAGAATTCAGATACTTTTGTTCAATAAAAACAATTTTGACAAAGTGTGACTTGAGTTTAATCAGGAGGAATACAGTACAGGCACATGCATTACAAATACTTGGACACAAGAAAGTGAAAACACTTATTTCCATTGTGGTCCAATGCATGATCAAAATGATACACAATAAATACCAAAAACAATTAGAGTAATCATAATAAATTACGTGTTAGCAAAATATCATGAACCACAGGATGGATTTTAATGAAACCTTCAGAAAGTAATGATTGGCTGTATGCAGTCCAACGAATGCTAGTTCAGTTTTTATGGATTTCATGGTGCTCTGAGTTTTGTTTATTTACAGCACAACCCTAATCTGTTTTGTTTTTTATAAAAACTACCTTTGGGCTCCTTGATCTTCATTTTGTTCCTTTCCTCATTAGTCTTTCAGGCTGATTTCACTTCACCATTAAGCATATGTGAATGTAATAAAATCACAAGGAAACTAAAAAAGAAAACCCCCTTCCACGATCTAAACTAAGGACAATGGGAGACGAGCATTTTGTGTGGCTGCTCCTCGTCTCTGGAAGTCCCTTCCTGCCTATTTGAGAGCCCCGCAACAATTGGCTGACTT
>JAOXNZ010000188.1:15849365-15861134 GCA_028566095.1 Kryptolebias brasiliensis | reverse complement strand
ATTTTGAAAATCCTAATTGACCTAAAACAGGAAAAGTTTATTCTGATTTCACGCCAGACAGTGTGAAAAAAATGCATCTGTGTCTTTTTATATAGTGTATGTAAACCTCTGGTTTCATCCGTATCAGTACCATACTCTGTGCAGGGGTCACTTAGGGTTGGGGTTTATCCCAGGAAACATTGGGTGGGAAGGAGGAAACACCAGGAATGTTGACTGTTGAAACAATCACACTCAGTCCTACAAACTGAAAGCCTGTAAATGATGGATGTTTTTGCCGTAGGGTGAATATGTAAAAACTCACTGACCTGCTGTATATCTGATGCTGCTCATACCAATTCTGTTTCTGCTTTAATCCAGAACCATGTTGATAACATTTTGAAAACACTGACTGTTTTAAAAAAAATTATGACAATCTTTTTTTTGTCTGCTGCCTTGCAACTAAGCAACATACATTAAAGTGTATAATGTCACAAACATAATATGGATTACCTCTAAAATCACCATATATGTCTTAATTTAAGACAAAAAAAAGGAAATTGTTAAAGTTTTCCACTGTTAAGCATCTCAGTATTTTTTTCTTTTAGACTATAAAAGATTCAAGGCATAATTTTTGGATCAAAATATTTCTTTCTTATTCCTAGAAAATGTTATTTTTATAAGAGAATTTGATGCTGGGAATTTCAAGGATTATGCATTTAATGAACATTTTTATTTGAGGATCAGACAACAGGTAAAAAAAAAACAAAGTCATGTTAAGCTTTATAGAAAAAGTTTGCTATTTCTGCTTTTTAATCAAACTTCATGCCTTTGTTTTAAATGCTTCTAAATCTCACCAAAGTAAAGCACTTTACTTGGAAATACAGCAAGTTTCAGGACAAACTCTGAGCACATGTTGGCTTTGTTATTTCATGGGTTTATGTACTGTCAAAAACACTCTTACCAAGCACGCTGAGTGTTACAGTAGCCTCTCCGAGGTTGACATGGTCCTCACTGGCGGTCACCTCGCAGCGATATTCTCCTGAGTCTTTCTGCGTGACGGAGTGGATGGTCAGAGTCGCTCCCTCCATCTTGGCACGTCCTGCGTAGGATCCTAAAGCAGGAGGGAAGGGAAAGGATGGAGAACAAATAAAGAAAGACATGCTTCTCTTAAAAAGCTCAGTGCAGGAAGGAGCGCTGTAAAGGTCTTTCACTCACCGATAAACTTCTTATTAAAGTAAACAAAAGTCACCCCCTTCCCTTTCTTCTTCCACTCAATTCGAGGGTTCTGATCCTTTTCTGTCCTGAACTCACAGGACAGCACAGCATCTGAGAGGAAACAAAACGATGAAACAAAAAGTCTTCATGTATTTCTAGCTAAAGGTGTTGCTTTTGGAGTTAGTACCTTACAGGCAATAGACAGCAGTCAGAGCGATCACTTTTTAGAGAAGCAGGGAAGGATTTCATGTGGAGTCAAGCTAACATCTATTTAGAGCAGGATCCGTTCATGAACAAATTTTCTACGTCTAAAACAACTCAAACCTCAAAACCTCACTGCAGTATTCCCTTGACTGCTGGTCTCTAAAGAACTAAAACAGTTTCTCTCTGACTCTACGAACTGATATCGCTCTGACTGCTGTCTACTGCAGGTAAACTATAACTTCTCCACACAACCCCACTTCAGAAAACCTGAACTATCACTTTAAGTGATATTTGACACGCAACATCTCTTGTTTTTCTTTCTTCTTCAATATCTTTTTCAGAAAATAGATTTTTAATTCCATTATTTTGTACTCGTATTAAGGAGGAATGAAAGTAAATTTAGGTGAATGAAAAAGTGCCTCTTGTATCATCAGAAATGCAAAGAAGGTTCACACCAAAAACTGCATGTAGTGTTTATTTACAGCTTTATATCAAACATCAGTGATACACCTGTACATGGGTGAGGACATGTCAACAAAGCCAGTGATGGAAGCAGGAACTGAACATTTCGCTTCCAGTTAGGAAGAACAATTAGCTCTGTTGGACCTCCTGAGTCAGGATTATCAAACCTGCAATGACCTGTTTAGTTCTGGTTTGATAAAATACATTAGAAGCTAAATCTAATGATATTGAATCAATTAAATAACCCTAAGTAGGTCATATGTAATGAAAGGTTTTGTTCCTAAATGTCTTTTGTTTTTAAAAAATTACAACAAAAACAAAGAAAAAAGAAAGAAAAAAAAAGAAAACTTCAGTGTTGCACAGTCCTACCTGTGTGTTCATGGACCTCTACTTTGGATTTACTGGTGCTCACTGTCACTGACAGACAGATGGGACCTGGAAGAATTAAAAGATAAAAATCAGTCTACAATCGTTTCTCCATGTCTCTCAATATTAATTAAGCCTTCATATATTTATAATTTCACACAGAGGGTCTGCCAGAGCTTTTAGGACCTCAGAGCAGATGGAGCCCCTGAAGTGCCATGTTGGAGCTCTGATCACCTGTCAAACCATACTTCACTTCAGAAGGATCTCAGTCACAAAGGCTTTTAGACAGGTTTTTTTTGTTAAAGTTTGCCAAATGGATGTTGAAAAGTACATCAAGTGGTTCATCGATAAAGATCCAAGTTCATACAAAACAAAACTCCAGTAACGTCTGCAGCGCCACTAAAGTAATTATCAAAACTATTGATATTACCAGAAAACATCTCTCCTTGTTGTTTTAAAGCTAAACTACAGCACGACAAAGTAACGTTGCAGGGCTTATCAAAGACATTTAAAGTAGCTCGTGATTAGAGTAAATGTATAAATTTAGGATTTTATTTAGAACATGGGGCTGTTTGTTTGCTGTGGACTTTATTCTGTTATGTCGATTTAAGGAAGTGGTTCACTTCATCTCTTCTTCTGGTAGTAGAGAATAACGCAACAACAAACTTTACAAAAAATAAATAAATACTAAACCCCCAAAAACACATATAACAGTGACTTTAACTGTGCTAAATTACAACTCAAAGCCAAGATAAACGTTAACTTAAGTCATTTGATCCACCATATACTCACAAAAATGGTAAAACGAGCCTAGAAACAGACAGAACCGTATAGAGCGTGTGGTTGCATGGTGCCAGGAGCGGTCGTGTGCAGGAATGTATGTGATGAATCACCCTCTGACAGGCTGCTGTATCCCGACCTGATAACCTTCCTCAGTGATCTGTTCCTCCAGAAACGTTAAACTCCAACTTAAACGCACACAAGTACACGATTCACACAAACACTGAGCAGAGACGCTTTCAGAAACATCCAGCGGAGGTGAGAACACGGTGATAAAGTGTCCAACAATGAATGGAAAATAACTTAAAACCTTCATGCAGCTACAGATAAATGTATCGTGTTCTGTAGTGTGCAAATGTCAAGGCCTCCTGTGTGTGTGTTTGTTGCACACATGTATGTGCTTTTCTTACACACACAAAGACAGCCTGTACGACAGTAACCTTACCCTCTTCAGCTGACACACCACACACACAGACATGTACATCTGCGAGGCTCTGATTGAACCCTAACCCGCCCGCTCTGTGCTGTTTGCTTTACCGTCACCTTAACCTAAACCTAGCTCTAACTTTAGCCCTTTTTCTGAATCTTTATAGTCCACATAAATCATGAATAGTTCTGTCCAAATAATATAATGAAACAGGGTGAAAAAAATGTATCCTACATGTCATCAGTGTTTTTAGAAAAGTTATATTTTCGTTTACAAAATGCTTTTGAAATGTAAAATATTCCTCATTTAGTTGTTTTTGCTGTTTAGACCTATGATGAATGCATCAATGCAGTGACTAAAAATGCTTTTCGTCCATAAGATTCAAAGCGAATGTTTTAGTAGCTTGATCCACAAAGCATTTTTCTACCCTTTTCATCTTTGGAAGGGCATCTGATTTAAACAAGTAAACACAGGAAAAACACGTCAAAGCTGCAATCCCTAACATACAACGCATTGTTTGCAAAGCAGCTCCTGGCCTTTGCAATTCCCACAGCAACATCAAATGCTGATAGGGACGCGTGATTTTTTTTAAAACTCAGTCCAGTTAACAGCAGGGTCAGTCAGAGGCCATCTCTCAAACTGAAACGGCGGGATCTCAGACTGTTCTGCAGCACGGTGTGATCTGCCTCATCAGCCTCGAGATCTGCGGTTCAAACAGCATCAGAGCCAGCTCAGTGTAAACACCAAGTCCAGACACTCCCTTCGTAATCTCTGACCCTCCTGTCCCACCCCTAAACACTAAACACCCCCTCCTCCACCCAGTGCACATGGAAGGGTCTGCACAAACTCAACCACACAGTATTAATCAATTAAATTAACAAGCTCAAAATGAAAGCACAAAGAGTTGTCAGTGTGAATCATTTGACTGCATTTAAACACAGCTTCCATTTGCACAATAATAATTGAAAAGTTAAAATCTAAAACTACAAAAAAAATGACATTAAAGTTTTCCCACATATGAAATGACCTTTCACTTCATATTAATAACTTTGGTCCATTTCTGTTCTTAGTTTACCTGTTTGTAATTAAGCTAAAAAAACAGTCCCCTCAACATAAAAGTATAAAATAAATTAAAGATTAGCAGAATTTAAACCCATCAAAACTGTAAAAATGTCCCATATGGTTAAAAACCCCAAATACTGGACAGTTTTTCCATTTATATCTTGTAGAAAAAGTAGCCAAAGATAGCTTATTTTTTCAATTTCTATTAAAGAAATAGATCTTTATGGGAGGGTGTAAGCTGGTAAGAATTAATCTCTTACTGTGTAAAACAGTGATGAGGAGAAGCAGCTCCAGCATCTTCATCATGTTCTGTCCCGGTTCTGATGAGTGCGGTTCCACCCTGAGCTCCGGGGGATAAGTGTCGGCTCTGAAGGGGGAGAAGTTTTCAACTCCAGACCTCCCTCACAGCTTCCCTTTTTCCTTCTTCTGCAAAGTTTCATCTGCAGCGGGCACGGCGCGTGCGCTCTCTCACGCTCGGACAACTGGCGCAAGGGAGACAAGCGCGCACGCGACAGAAAAACACACACTCACACACACACACACAGGAGCCACGAGCCCGCAGGGGTGTGTGTGCCTTAACCTGGGTCAGATGTTAGACTACTGAGTACAATGTATACAATATAAACTTATTTAATAAGTGTTCTAGTTGACTTAATAAAGTTAATTAAAGTTTAACCTGTTGATTAATAAGGACTGAAGAATAAAGAGAAGCATCCTCAGTGGTGGAGTGATGCATGATACAGATATTCTGTTCATTTCAGTCCTTTCATCTGTGTTTAGTTAACTCAAACTCTAAAAGAGCAACTCCTGAGTTTAAGCAATTAAAGGCCTAGCATTCCTTAAAAAATGCTTATCGCCCACCGCCTTTAATACCAGAGTTTTAGACTAAGATTGTCTTATATTGCACTCTCTGTGGTGAACAACTCTCAGCTACAACCACACCAGGTTTTCGCTCAATTTTTGGAAAACGGGCTGAATTTTAGTCATTTCTGTGTGCTCCAAAAGTTAATCAGCTATAGACACACATCCGGTGATTACCTTCTGAGCGTTTCATTAAAATTTGTTCAGTGGTTGATGAGATATTTTGCTAACTTGACAGAAACGCACTGACACATGGGCAAAACCCTAATCACCCTTTTGCCTTCCACAGCTGGCAATAATGAGACAGGAATGCTGTATAGTGTATGAAACAATATTCATTGAGAAAGTGTGCACGTCTCTGTTGCTTCGTCTGTTTGTGAAGGAGAGGGATTAACACGCTTGTTCTCCTCAGCTGTCAGTGTTAAGTTAGCTTTGGTTCAGTTTAGCTGAAACATTAGTCAAAACAGTTCAGAAAGCAAAAACACTCGATCAGGCTGCAACAAGCGACAAAACATAAAAGACTCAAACAAGGGGACCGATTCGCCGCAAAGTCTTCACTCAGGTTTCTGCACGTCAAAAAAAACAGTTTGATCTGATTGGGTTGGGTGGTGCCATAAGTGACCCAAAACTGCAGCAGGTGACTCAGCGAAAACATAAAACTACACAAATACAAAGGCTGACAAGGCAGCAAATAATAAGCTGAACTGAACGGCTATTTGAATAGAAATTCAGGGTGATTACTGGAATGAGGAGCTTAATGAGATGCAGCTGAGGAAAACAGTGACTGAAACATGCAGAAATGACAGCATAAAGCAAAACTGACTGTGATGGAAAGGTTTATAAAACAGCTTCTGCATGAACCACTATACATTTCTTTAGATTAAAGTCAGTTTAAGACGACAGAAAATCCACTTTGAATTCAACTCTATTTCTCCAAACTGAGGAGCTCTATCTACAACAGGTAAGATGTTAATAATTCATTACCTAGCTCTGATAAAACAAACTACAATCCCAGCTTTAAAACCTCGCTTTTTCATAGTTTGTGCCTAAATAATTTTAAAAAGTGCAAAGCGTTCAATTTATTGGCACATTGGTCTATGTAATGTCTTATTAAATTAGTTTTAAACGCTGTACACTTGTAGACATGTTGCAGAGTTTTTGTGTGCAACTCACTGCGCTGTGTGTTCCCAGGCCTCTCTTAGATTTCTCTGTATTTCATATTTATTCTCTAGCATACAGAAAGTAGTTTTCTATGTGCCAGGGTCAGTCCATGTGTCAACACCGGCGAGTGTCAGCGGAGGTGCAGAGCTGGGACAGCTGCTGCTGAGCTTCTGTGTCCTTGGCTATTGGGTTTCTAACCAGCAGCGCCCGCACAACACCACATTGTTGCTCGCTCTTGTTCATGTGCACACATGCTTGCGCTTGTGGCCACATGCGCACACAAGGACACACAGATAAGCCGTCCACACAGACACGTGTGCAAAAGCGCACATAAAGAGAGGGACAGTGAAACACTAACTCCCCAAATCTCAGCTGCGGCACCTGTTCACAATCAGCAGACCCAGCTGCTTCGCTCTGAGCAGGACACGCTGATGTCATGTAATACATACACATACACACACACACACACATTGGACTGTAGCTCAGAGCCCGCTTGACATGTTTTACATAAACAAACTGTCTGACATGAAGTTCCTCATGTGAAATCTCTAAGAAGAGGTGATTTTAAAAGCTTTCTGAACTCTGATGACAACTGTGCAACTTCAGTCATCATTCAAACAGCTGCGCTCCTCACCCTGAGCTGCAACAAAAAGCACCAAACTAGGATCATTGTCTCAAAAAGCATACAGAATATCTACTTTAAACTTCAAACGTGGCAGGGAATGAGTTTTAAAGCTTTAATAGTTGGATTTCATGTATAAAATCTGCTGGGTTTGCTTTAAATCCACATATTAAACACTCATCTCTTTCAATCAAATTTACACTTTTAAATGGTTCCTTATGAAATAATTCATTTTGTTCCTTGAAGCATGATTAATAAAGCGGTAAAACTGTATTTCCGCCTCTACAGCTGCAGTAAAACCTGCTCACCTTGAACTCTAAACATTGTAAATCACTGCTGTTTACCGTGGAGCGCCCTTGCAGAAAACGGAAATTTCACCTATAACCTGTTTATTTACAAATAAACTCAATGGACTTGACACAGAAAGTTAGAAGACAGAATATGGGCAACAACAGGAAAACATAGATTGCGATAATAGAAAAGATAAGTTAAATTTTAGTTTTATAATGTAAACTTTAACAGTAAAACATATTTCTAGTGTATGTACTACTGATAAAAACATTAGTATTAATAAAATTCAACACACGCACTGTAAACCGCACAACAAACAAATCAGAAATGTAATAAAGACCAAACATTAGATTCCTGATGAAATATCAGGAGGTTTATTTAAGATTGTTTTTGTGAATTTGTGTCAGAACTGTAATTAAATGTTTAAGCTGATCATATGAGCCGACGGTTCCTCACGATCCTACTTGAAGCAAACAGTTAAGGATATAAACTCTTTAGCACCCATGATTCAGTGACAGACTTTTTCATTTTTTCTTTGTTGCCTAATAAACCACCTAACATCGGACTTTTGCATTTGTTGCAGCTAAAATTCAAAACATAATAAAAGTGTTTGGTCCTGAGGAAACACTGCCAATGAGAGGTGGTTAATTATTATTTTCAGTCTGAAGCTCAGAGTCCGGCTCCAGATTATCAATAAGTCACCTATTGCCTGGCATGTTCATATCAAAATTATTGTCCTTTTTGTTTTATTTTTTCAAAGAAACTGTTCCTTGATGATTTTGATATAAAAGCCTTATTTGTGTCGTTGATTTTCAACAATATCCTCCTCTTTTTTTTTCTGCGAGATGTCTGATTTACTCTGACTCTGACGTGAAATTCAAACATCTTTAACCAATGCATATAAACGTGCTTGTGTGTGCATTCAATGTGCTGAGGAGCTGCACGGGTTTATCTGCTTCAGGGGGCTAGTCTGTATCAGGAAGCAGTTTGACTTTTTCAGGTGGCCCAGTGTGAACTCTCCACCTAATAATCCCGACTGGACAAATGCCAAGAGGAAACAAAAGGAAATGTAGACAAGATAAGGTGAGAGGCTACGGGCACGCTTTACGACTTACTGAGAAGGTAGAAATAAAAAGGGCCGAACCTGATAAAAACAGACGAAAACAGTCAGACAAAAACAGAAAGAAGAGAGACGACAACAAAGAGTGGACTGAAAACTTTCTACCATCCTGGATAAAGTTTTAGGGATTGAGATGAAGACGGTGGTGCTGCTCTCACTCAGCCTCACAGGTAAGAGATTTCATTTTCAGTTTCCTGACAAACTGATGCTTTTGTTTTTGTTCTTTTTTTAGAGGTTTTTTTTTATCAGTCTTCTTTCCAGTTTGTTCACAGTAAAGCTGCTGTTATTTATCATAATCCACTATAGTCATGAGTGTCTTTTTACTTCTTAAGATGGTCAGGATCATGTTTCATGTTCGTACAGCATATCTTTTTACAAACAGTCTATTGTTATAGCTGTTCAGGATTGGCAGTGGATGTTAGCTTATTTAAACTTTTACTGCTTTTGCAGAATTGCAAAAAAAAGTACAAAGGCATACAATTGAATAGATTACTCACAAAACACCCTCTCAGAGGAAGGAAGGTCAAACTATCAAAATTAAATAAAATGATTCTAAAGCACTTTAAATTACTGTTTAAAGGGATTTTTTATTGTGTAAAGGTTTTTAACCACCTCTAATTTCTTTATATTTTGCTTCCAAGGAGCCAGTCTTTATTGTAATCTTCTAAAAGGATCTTCATCCATCTTTCAAAGCTTTTCTTTGGACTTTGGCTGCATTTTGGGTGTCTGTGGCTCAGGAGGAAGAGTGGTCGTCTGCCAAAGCTTCCCCCACCTCATGTCGAAGGCGTGTAGCCCTAATCTGAGAGTGTGCGGATCAGTGAATATGACTTGTGGTGATAAAGCACTTGGAGTGGTCTGTAAGACCAGAATAGTACCTGCACAATAAGCTGATCATGACAGCATATTGTGCAGTTTGTGCCTAAAAACTGAGGGAAGTGGGGGGAAAAAAGAAAAAGTGTCAGACCTAAAAGATTTTCTGCAGCAGATGAAGAGGATCTGAAAGTTGTGCATTTGAGAAACGGGGGGAAAAATAAATCGAAGTCTTAAAACAGATCCTGAGACATCCATTTTCTTTTAGCTAATCATCAGCTGTTTATTTGTTTATTAAGATCCCATTAGCTGCAGTAGAACTACAGCTAGTCTTATTAGGGTCCAACAGAATTAGATTTACATAAAAGAAAATTCAGTACATTTACCTTAAAACAAAACAGAAACAGAAAGATAATTACACTTTCTCTTTACACAACCTATTGCAATTATTATTTCTACATTCTGAAAGATTATACATATCATGTGACCATACATCTACACAAACACATATATATACATACACACCCATGCATACATAGATATATATATACATGAGTATGCATGCTCATACACATACGTACATAAAAAAGATATTCATACACCTATACACATACATACACATGTACCCACCTACAACTATACAATGTTCCCACACATCATACACGTTATATACATACGATCCCTAATTAGATAGATGTTTTTTTATTAATATTTTAAATTGATGTATGTTAGCAGTGAGTTTGATATGTTTAAGTAACGAATTCCATTCAATCATACCTGTATACACGACAGTGTGTTTAATGGTGTTAGCTGTAAGACAAGTTTTCATTTAATACCTCTTTGGGAATAATCTTGTTGGTGCTAAAACACTATTTTATGTCAAACTTGGTTATGTTTGGTCATTTTCATAGATTCAAATGAATTGTAGGTCAAAATTAAGAGGCTCAGCAGGCAAAGCAATCAGAAAACGTGTAGGTACTGGACTGAAAATAAGTGAAAAAGCAGCTAAAATGGAGGACAAATCTTTGAAACATCTTCAGAACACCTGAAGAACAAAACCTCATTAAAAGATTACAAGAAAGTCTGGATCCTAGAAGCAAAATATAAAGAAATGTGGACTAACTTGAGACTTATACTCTAGTGTAATTAAACCTTTTCTCTTTGCAGTGGCTCTGGGAGTGCCTGTGTTGCCCCCCGGTGTGGAGCAACCTCCTGTTGTGAGAGCTGAAAACCAGAGCCCCCTGTTGGGAGACTTGGTGCCTGTGCAGGGTCATGTGGTGGTGGAGAATCCTGCACCACAGATCGGTCAGGGGAAAAAACGGACTCCAGTGGACCTGAAGCTGAAAGAGAGTATGGATGAAGAGAAGCCCCAGGTCAAAGCAGAACCAGGGGCCAAACTAGAGCCAGAGGTCAAGGTGGAGAAAACAGAGCCAGAGATGGAGAAAGAACTCCAAGCTGAGCCTGACTTTAAGGTGGAATCAGAGGTTAAGGAGGAGGCATCCAGTGTGGTGGAAGAAGAGGTGAAGCCTGAAGCTGAAGAACCGGAGCCAGACTTTAAGGTGGATTCAGAGGTGAAGGTGGAGCCGGATGTTCAAACGGAAGAAGAGCCCAAAGAGTTACTTGATGTTCACTCAGATATGATGAAAGATGAAAGGCTTGTTGAGCGTGAGGGAAGATATGAACCCATGAATGAGCCGGTGATGGAGTTAGAGCCACTGGAGGAGGAGGATGAGTTTGAAGAGGAGGAAACCCACAACGAGCCGTCAGACGAAAAGATGTCTTTCAGGAGAGAAGATTATGTTGGTGAACTTTTGCCAGAGGAGGAGGAGGAAGAAGAGGAGGATAAGGTTGAGGAGGAAGAGGAGTTCCTGAGGAAGAGGAGCAACGTTTTAGATGAACAACCAGTCATGGAACTGGAGCCTGAGATGACAGAAGAAGCAGCCCCAAATCATGCTGTCATGTCAGGTGGAGCTGAGTTGGATGAGGAGCCATCTTTGGAGCAGCAGGTGATGCCGCTGTCAGAAACCTATCCCCCAGACGAAGAGGCCCAGATGGAGATGTTAGTCAGGGAGGAACAGTTCCCAGAGCTGTTCGTCAAGGAGCCAGCAGAGGAAGATGAAGGTCTTCAGCTTGATGTGAGACAGCAAGCTCTGATGAGAGAAGCAAACGGCCAAGGTGTGTGATCTGTGAAAGGAGATACACATTTTGACCACTTACGTTACAATTTAGAAAGATGTTGAGGGAGAAAAAAATAGTTCAACACAAAGAAACATGAACAATGTTTGAAAGCCTGCGCTGCCCTGAATGCATGATTTAAAACATTATTATTTTACAAAAAGTAAAATTTCTCCTCATGCTTTTTTAACACTCAGCGAGTAATTTTTGATGATTAAGGATTTCAAATCTGAT
>JAOXNZ010000188.1:15835227-15847529 GCA_028566095.1 Kryptolebias brasiliensis | reverse complement strand
ACCCACAAAATAAAAGTAGCAAAGACTCTTTACTCTAAAAATATCATTAAGTATTATATTATTTTATCCATTTATGACGAGTGTTGCTATCTTTTTGAAACAGTTAAGGATAACTATCCTATTGACAGCGATTTTTAAAGTTAAGGGGATTTTTGTGATTCTTCTCAAGACCCCCCTCTGGGCGTTTTGCAACCCACAGTGAGGTCCCCAACTCCCAAAGTTGGGGTTTTATATAAATCTTGTAATGTGATGTTGCTCCTCATCAGTTTGTCCACCGTAACGTAATCTAAGCCATGTTTAACATACTGTGATACAGCTCAACACCAAGTCAAACTACATTCAGAGCGATCACAAAGTTTATCTAACATACTTCTATTATACTTCAAATGAAAACTAATTATTAAAAAACCTTCATTAATTAAAGTTTTATAGCATAACCTTTGAACAGAACACGTAAAGTCATATACTTCAGTAGTTTCACTGTGGGCTGGGACACTGGTGGTGGGTTTTAGATGAACTGTTTACCAGGAAATAGTAACACAGCCGTCCCTCTGTGAGCATACAGCAGGTATAAGCCCCTTGCTCATCCTCAACCCATATACAGCATGGTATCTGCTGCTCACTAAACCCAGAAAGTCCAGGAATTCTGGGTCATTTAACAAAATCGGGGAACAGCCGTTTAACTCGGAGGAGCGGTGTCTGTCCGCTTTAAGGCTCAAAATCTTTGGTACAGCTGTTGAAACTCAGCTTTCATGACTGAACCATCTGCAACATCACAGGCTAATTCACACGTGAGATTCTTTCATTAAGGCACTGAATACCAATCCACAGCCACACTTTAAAATGACAGAAGCTTAACACCCAATTAGTGATAAATTCACACACTTCTGCAGCACAAGGTGCTGCTATAAGCGACTCACATGTTGCTGTGTGTGTATACTGTATATGTGTGTGACTCATTTTCCACTGGCCTCTACACAATCTTTCCCTGACCTTTGCACACAGGCATGAGGATTACCATCACTAAGTTCTTTATCCTGCTGTTATATTTGCTGACTGCTCCACCTATGGATCCATCCATAACCAGCATGCTCTTCCAATGCTATTAATATTCAGGTGATAGTCATTTTTGTAAGCTATTCTTCAAAATGCCATGCAGGTTTCCCACTGTTTTCTTGCCAGAAAAAAAAATTCTACAGAAATCAGGAGTCTTTTATAGCTTTGTTGTGCATTTTGTGGCTTCACTTCATTGTCGTAGTTATGGTTTTTCATCATCATGAGGCAGGGATGCTCACTGAATTTTATAAGCAGAGATTAATGTAGAAAATCAAGGGGAGTGGATTCCTCCTGTCGGGATCATGTTGCTTTGTTGGGATGGAAATCCCCCTAATACCTTGACTGATTATTAGTGTTGCCTTTTAGATGGGAGTGACTCACTGTTTATGGTTTCCATCTGTCAGTTCAAGGCATTTTCCAACATCATGCAGCACGACCAGCTGTTTGCTGGCTCCTTTGTGTATGTGTGTGTGTGTGTGTGTGTATGTGAATGTTTATTCACCAAAGCTGTGAACTCTCCCACCTGAACCTGACCAGCCTAACGAGACCAGTAAGTCTTTGTCCGAAAGGATGAACTCTGCTGCTGGTTCAAAAACACAATAAACTATATTTAACCCATTGGTATTGTGGAAGTACTGCATCCTTTGCCGTGCAGAATATTGCTGCAACTGTTCTGCTTAATCCTCCCGTGGCCTTCAGGTCAAATTGATCCAAAGTTACAAGGGCCTCTCTACCTCTCTCTATCTCTCTCTCTTTTGAGGGCTTCAGGAGGGTTAAAATGAGTTATTAAACCCAGATTTTAGGACTTTTCAAACCACCTTCTCTGCAGTCAGAAAAAGAATACAGTGAATTTCACATTTTAACATGTTCATATTTTTTTCTGTGTTCCTCTTCATCTTTGTTCATTTGATAAAAGATATTGTAATGACTAATTTCTTACAATAAACATAATATAAGGGGCAGAATCAATAAGGAAGGAGCATCAAAATCATCAAGCATGAAGCACAGAGTGTTTCATGAAGATATTAAAATATTTTTGTCTTTTCCGTCTTGGCCTTGGTTTTTATGTGTTTGCTTTTACCATTCATGAAGCATAACTTAAAGCCAAGTATGGACCCTAATTACAAATTTTATGAGATGTAAAATATGGGGGTTGTTAGTCGTAAGATACAAAATGAGTTGATGTTAAAGTGCTGGGAGGGGACTGAATAGGGCTCTGCTTCAATGGGGGGCGTGTCACAGAAGGTTCTTTCTCTATAAACATAAAAACACAGCAGCTGTGCACACAGAACAAAACCAACAGAAAGATATAGATTCCTACAGGTAAGTTTATTTATTTATATATATTTTTGACATTAAGGCTTAGAGCACTGGGGGGAAAGGATTCAACAACAATTTTCAAGAAGTATTCCCCTGTATTTTTTTTTTTTTTTTCAATGAACTTCAGATGAATGTGATTTTCATGTATGCCTCAACTTCTCCAAGGACTCCAGTGGCAGCCTAGAACAGTAGAGGACTAAATGTATGCATCTTGAATTTGGGTTCCTTTGGATCGAACGCACTATTTATCAATTGATACGGAACATTCAGATTTTTTCTATTAGTGGTGTAAAATGCTAATACTGCTGTCACAGGTAAAGATGATTACAGTCTCACCATCTGAAGGCAGGTTGGTGACACTGATCAAATACACAACCTCAAATATGAGCCTGGGATATGTGAGAAAGTGTTTAGACATTTCTGCTCTGCTACTGAGTTTCTAGACTAGTATATGCCTTTTAGCTGTATTAAAGGAACAGTTTGGATTTTATAAAGGGGGGTTCTGTGAAAAGGTTATGAACAATTAATATGATACCTGTTGTAGATAACCCTTTGAACAACCTCCTCTAGAAATAAATACAGTTTATTTCTAACACATTTTCACAGCTAGTCAGAGTGGGACCAAAGTGAATTGCTGTTGCCTTAAACCAACTCCAATTACAGAAATTTTATTGGGGTTTAGGTAAACATTGTTTTACAAACCACCTTCAGTTTCACATACACAGCATTTTTGGCAGAAATATTATGATATTTCTACCAGAAGTGCCCCCAATCTGCACCTGAAGTGCTACAGCTAGCTGCTGTTGTTGCTATTTGTGCTTTCAAATAATCAGAGTTTTATGTAAATAACCATGAAATGTAAAATGTCAGTGTAAAGGCTTATAACACTGTGTTTGCAGAAACCGCTAGGAATGGTTTGAGATTGAAGTTTGGAGTTGTTTTAAAATGGCAGCAACCCACTTTGATCTTGGTCCCTCTTGAACTAGCTGATAGTTCATCAATCCAGTCAAAATTAAACTCTATTTCTCTAAACTGAGGTTGTTCAAAAAGCTATCTACAACAGGTAAGATGTTTATTATTCCTAAACTTTCCACAGTACCCCACTTCAAATTATCTGAACTATCATTTTAAGCAGGTAGCAATACATATTACAGCCCAGTACTTACCAGGTACTCACCTGATAAGTATCTGGTACTAATTAAGTACATATCTGGTACTAATGTGTGTGAATTAGAATTAGATGGAGAACAATGATAGTCTTACTGATTTAATTGCTGATTTTTGCACTCATGTTGTAAACTGTATATAAAATCTGTCCTCCTCACAAAGGGACATTTGTCAAAAATGTTTCACTATTGTGAAGAAAATTATCCAAATGAGAGAGAAGACTGTTGCCTTCTGAGGGTGCACAAATTGTACTTTTCACAAATTATAACTCCACTACTTAGTAAGGTGGTCAGACATTATGTGCTTCTGTTCAGACTGAAAAAAAATTAAGCTGACGTAATATGTTTCAACACTATTTAGTGATCATGGAGGGATTGTTCTCAGCTGGCCAACCCTTCAAACAAAAGTATTTTGGAAACAGAAAGGAGGAGGGTGACATGAAACCTGATGAGAAACCACAGGTCGAGGGAGGAACCTCAGATGAGGGTAAACTCAACTTCAGCCTGTTGAGTCTGTTTAAACTGAATTTTTTGAAGTCTTGGTTTGTGTATCAGAGAGGAATGAGCATATCTCTACGTTCTTTTGTTGTAACTTAGATCAGAACTACTTCATAAACTGCATGTGACTTCTCAGCTTTAACAGACCAACACCTAATGACGAGGGAGGCTCTGGGCAGGAGGAACATCTGGGAGCCGAGTGTTTACTACGCCCTGGGAAAGGAGTCTTTTCATTTTGCTGGTCAGGACATCAGCATCCGGGAGTCGATGGACACATACGGTGCTCTGATCTGGCCAGGGGTATGTCCTGCCATGATTGCTCTGATCTAATGCACATTCAGTGGTTTTTGTAAATGTGAAACTGAGAATGTCATCTTTGTAAAGGCCATAGCTTTGAGCCAATTCTTAGAGAACAACCAGGAACAAATGAATGTGATGGATAAAGCAGTGCTGGAGCTGGGAGCTGGGACTGGCCTAGTCTCTATAGTGGCAAGTTTGCTTGGTAAGTCTGATTATATTTTTTAAATATTGTTTGTACTGTTTGTATGACACCTTAATGCTATTACATTCAAATGCTGACAGTAGTAATATGTTTTATACATCTAACTACTGATTACAGAATTTAATAAAAAACTGAAGGCACTCTCTTCTTAAATGGTTCACTATAAAAACAGAATGGGGAATTCATAAGTAACTTAATTAAATTGTGCTGTGTTAATTATCAGACTTGTGTACAACAAGGTTATGGCTCATTGAGGTGAAAAATGTCACATTACATACAGGAAAAGCTGCAAAGACACTGGGGACTTCACTCCACCAGCATATTGTGTTTGAGCTTCACCTGGATTCTGAGCTTCATTCTGAGCATGAAGAGGGGATTATTGTCAAAATGGTTTGTCCCAGTAAAGACCCATATCCGATAGGTCAAGAGAAGAAATTCAGCCCAGGTTACCGTGTGAATTATGCTCCAGATTTAGCCCATTTTATGTATAAAAGCTTGAGCTCAGTTGAAAAAATAGAGGCTGTTTTGTATCTTGAGCTGGATTCATTCAAGAAATTGTCCTATTCTCGACCAAAGTTAGCCCAAATCCTCACTAAACACAGACAAATCTGACAAGCATTAAAGCAGATTTTTCAGAAGAAAGACTTAGCCTTACAGCTAAACTTACACAATTTGCAGAGCCCTCCCAGTCCCTCTCTGCTGTGCCTCAGCTCTGCCTGAAAAGCCCCTCGGGAGGTTTTCATGCTTGTACAGGCCAGAAAACAAGCATAACTGTGATAGCAGTAGCCCCTTTCACAAAACACATTCAAGTCAGCCCTGATATTCCTTTTTATTTAAATGTGATTACTGTAAGGCTGTATGGGAGGTTGAAGCCAACCTACTGCCTTTAGCCGCCAAAAAAGGAAGTGGCAGAGCTTTAACTGGTTGGTTTGTGTACAGGTAAGCTGGCATTGTGGCTCAAAGGGGGGATGTAGTGATGGCCAATGATCTGTATGACCAGCAGGCTGTGGGATTTAGATTGATAGATATCCAACACACATTTTATGCGAAATGCTACACATCAAGACTGCTGAGTTTCTCTAAACTCCTCCTATGGTTTCATGATTCCAGCTTCAGTGCAAGCTCAGGCTGTCAGGAGTGGCTGAGGTGATTGGTGTATGTAACAGCCAGAAGCAGCTTAAAGAGGGACTCATTTTTGAGGCAGAACCGTTTTGTGAAAAGGTCAAGAGATTAAAAGCAGCTACAAACTCCTGTGAGTCCTTCAGCTACTATCTTAGTGTGCAGTAAGTAGTTTATTAGTAGTAATTAACTAAGTTACAAATTTCATATTTAAGAATTACTAATAAAAAGATATGCTGATGCACCATATTTAATGTTAGGTTACTGTTGTTTCATGGCCTGTGCTGGATCAACCTCAGTGGTTTCATTTTCAACTCCTCATTTCATCAACTTATGTAAAAATCAGTCACCAAAATGGATGCCATCTTGTTTTTATCTTTCCTATCTATTGTTTTATTTAGGTGCTTGGGTGACAGCTACTGATCAGCCGGAGATTTTGTCTAATCTGACCTTCAACCTTCGGAGGAACACTAAGGGCCGCTCCCGCTACACCCCCCAGGTGGCCGCCCTCTCCTGGGGTCAGGACCTCGAGCGTCACTTTCCCTACCTGTCCTGCCACTACGATTACGTGCTCGCAGCAGATGTGATCTACCATCATGACTTCCTTGAGGAGCTGCTGAAAACAATGCTTCACTTTTGCAGACCAGGAAGTGGAACAACCTTACTCTTGGCCAACAAAATTCGATTCCAGTCAGACCTGAGGTTCATAGAGAGCTTTAAGAGCAGATTTAACACCATGCTGCTCACTGAGCTGCCGCAGCAGGAGGTGAGGATATACAAGGCCACAGCGAAGGAGTGACAAAGTACATCCAGGCCTGTGAAATTCCTAAGGTTAGGTTTTCTAAATAACTTTTGAGTGGAGCAGAAACTTTGGTTTCTTTTTGTTGATTTGAATCAATGTTTGCACAGTCATAAGAAAAAGAAACCTTCTTTTAATTCAAGGGTTTTATGTATCAGGACAAAATAAAAATGATCTTTACCAGGTTCTAATTTTTTTCTATTCTAATCTTAAGCAAACAGAAACACACAGCAGTCTCCACCATGACAATATTTATTAAACAAAAGCAAAGCCAAAATAGAAACGCTGTGTGTAAAAAACTAAATTCACCTTTCAGTTAGCAGGTTAAAGGTTAAAGTTTATGACAGTACTAGGAGAAAAAAACTGAGCCAAATATGGCTTGTTTGGAAGAGTTGCAAGAGAAAGCCAAACATGACAGTACAACTAAGGTTTGCAAAGTTGCATCTGAATGAACCACAAAACTTCTGAACAATTTCCTATGGACAGATGAGACCAACGTAGAGATGTTTACCCATAATGCACAGTTCCATATTTAATGAAAGCCAAACACCTGACAGCAACTGTGAAGCACAGTGGTGAAGGGGTGATGATTTGGGTTGGTTTTGCAGCCACAGGACCTGAATCAAACATAGTCTTCTGTAGACCAAAGTATTCTAAAGTCCAATGTGAGACCATCTGTCCAGCAGCTGAAGCTTGGCCAAAATTGGGTCATGAAGCACCAGAACAATGATCCTGAACGCAGCAGCTAATCTACAACAGAATGGCTGAAAAAGAAAACAATCAATGTCCAATCAAAGTACAGACCTCAAAACAACTGAACTGTGAAGGTGAGACCTTAAGTCTGCAAATATCAATGAACTGAAGTAATGTAAAGAAGAGTAGGCCAAAATTCCTCCACAACAATACCAGTCCTACAGAAAACTACTAGAAAAACTAGAAAGTTATTGCAGCTAACGGTGGTGCTGAATCATGGGGAGGACCTCATTTTTGGAGCTTAATTTTTTTTAACTTAATTTCTGTTTCATAAATAATGTCATGGTGGAATCTGTATTTTGTACATTTAGGATAGATTTATATAACTTTAGAACATGGTAAAGATCAATTTTAGATCGTCCTGATGTGTGAAGCAATAGAATTGAAAGAGGGTGGTCTTTCTTTTTCCCATGATTGTATATTTGCAGTTTTTTTTTTTTTTGCTTTTGTCAGTAAGTTTACATTAAAATAGCGACGATATAAGAACAAATTACACTTTTCATTTCCATCTTGTAAAATAGCTTACTGGCATTTAAAGAGAATTCACTTCTAGCTGTGAGTGTTTGCATGACATTCCTCCATGGTACTTTGAACATTGTTTCACAGAAAAGGTTCCTGACACAAATTGTCATAAGAATAAGCTATTTTATTTGACATGGCATTTCCAAATATTTGCTACTTTTATACATTCACCTTTTGTTCAACTGTTGTTTTTTGTTTCAGAAATAAATTGCTGTAAAACCAGTCTGTTTTAATTTGCCTTACCTCATTCATATAGAGTAAAGAAGAGTCAGTAATCATCCATCAAATGAACCCTGAAATGTTTCTCTACAAGCTGGAAACATTGTATTTGTTGATCCTAGCTTTTAGGGGTAATATAACAGCTTTTTATATTGTTAAAAGAAAAACTATCCATTAAAAGCAGCATAATGCAGTAGAGACAAATACACTAAGCAAGTCAAATGTTCAGCAAGTCAGTGACTGCACCAGATCCAATATCGATAAAGCTCTGTTCATTGATGGGATGTTTTGTTTTTGAAGGACAGATCAAAAAACAAAACAATTGCATTAATCTTGCACATACACACATAAAAGGAAGAGGTGGGTGAGCACACTGACAGTGAAGAAAATGAAAAAGAACAAAAAACAATGGTAAAAATGACAATTTTTTCCCACTTAAGATTGTGCCGAAATCCACGCTCATTTTCATCTTTCGTTTGTTTTTTTTCTTTAAAAAAAATACATCTCAAATTGTTTCAGTCTGCAATCAGAGAGTTCAGAAGAGACTCATGTCCTTCCTGAGGACTTGAGTTTTTAAAATGCATATTCTAAAGAATTACAAGTCTGTGGTTCACGTGTTTTCGGTGTATTTCAGTGGTGTTACGATATACAGCAGGTTGAAGACTTGGGCTGCTCTAAGATGGACTCCCTGCGAAGGTCATTTGGGATGGTGCCTTCAGGGCCCCAAAGGTTGAGCTCGCCATAAATGCCCATTTCAATCATCTCCTCCTGCCAAGGGATGGAGATGTTGCCTGTGGCAAACTCATCAAAAAAGGTTTTATCAGAGTCCTCCAGGCCTACGCCCCTCACCGAGGAGAAAGCCCCAACGTCATCCAGACTTTTAGCGTAAACCACTTTAGGGTCAGGGACAAAAGGAGGGGGGAGAATACCTGAAGAGGGGAGAAATGTCAGGTGAAAATAGACTCATATTGTGCTGTATTTAAGCAGTGATGCTGAACAACAACAAGATAGATGGTACCTGCATTCAGTTTCCTCCAGTTAATATTCTTGAAAAATGGATGTGCTCTAATTTCATCACAGCATTCATTCTTAAAACCCATCCTCTGCTCCACGTCTTTGGCCAGCAGCCCGTCACACAGTGACTTGGCGTGCTCACTGAAGTTGTCTGGATAGGTCACCACGCGAGTCAACATGCGCTCCTTCATCTCTTCGCGTTCAACCTGAGGAGAAGCCAAACAACCTCCCATCAGTGCTTTCATTTCACTAACTCTGCCCTTTTTCCTGCATAAGTTGTTCAAGAACTAACCTTCTCCCCCCTGTTTCTGAAGGGATTCTTGGCAGCAATAAACTCGTACAAAGTCACCCCCAAGGTGAAGTAGTCCACTGAAGTGTTGTATTTGTCTCCTTTCAGCATCTCTGGAGCCATGTACCCTGCAAAAAAGCAAATCAATCAGTCTCCAAAAACCTTAACCAGTGAAACAAACCTTCAACCTTCTCACTGATCTGTTTTCAGAAAAGACATACCCGGTGTTCCAGCGTAGCCTTTGGTCATCGTTTTGCCTTCTTTTAGCTCCACGGCTAGACCCAAGTCAGATATTCGCACGTTGCCTGTTTTAGGAAATACATATATCCTGTCAGTCATCACATGCAGCTTAATGGTTTAGGTTTGGGTAAAACAATTACCATCATTGTCAAGCAGCACATTTTCTGGCTTGAGATCCCGATAGATGATTTTTTTCTGGTGAAGATGCTCTAAGCCTTGGATGATCTGAGCGATGTAAAAACAGGCTCTGGGCTCATCGAACCCCGGGTTGTTTTCATCCACCAGGTAGATATGATACCTGGCAGAAACAAACGAAGAAAAGGTGAGCTTTTGGCGCCATCATGTGTAGAGATGATTCAATCTCTGCACATTTCCTCTATTATATATTCTAACATGTTATAGGAGTCATGCATATTAAAAACCTGACATTAGCCATCAGTGCGTTCTGATTTTCAAAAATCAAATATATGTTTAAACTTCATTTTTAATGCTGAAGTGTAGTTTTAACTTTTTTTCCCTGACTATAAAGGGCTGATGTTCTCTCAAACCTTGAGTGAAAGTGAAAGAATGCCCCAAATTCCTTTGCAGTCATATTTGCATAAATTAGCTTCGAACTTTACCCTTCTCCCATGAATGTTTCTGAATAAACTGGACAAGCTTTCTCCATCACATGTATGCAAGAACTACCAGTTTACAACAAATGATACATACTGTAACATTATTAAAGAACGTGGCACTTTTTAGTATATGTAAATTTACTCACAGCAGGAGTCACAATTCACTAAAAATTACATTTCTCAGTGTTAACAATATTTTTTTTTTAAATTAGTATTAAAGAACAACTACATTACAACAAGTTCTGTTTACCAAGATTTAAAGAATGTATATAAAGTAACAACATATTCTAGAATAAAAAAAAGGTTTATGTTTGTGTTTTCTGAATGTAAAATTACTTGAGATCTCCTCCATTCATGATAGTCATGACCAGACAAAGCTCTTCCTTTGTCTGGAAGGCATACGCCAATGAGACAATGAAGCGACTGTGAACCTTCTCAAGAATCTTCTTTTCCACCATCGCTCCCTGCAAGGAAAAAAAATGAAAATTAGGAAAGATCCATTTCAAATCGACGTAAGGAACATTGTGAAAAAGAAGCTAAAAGGGATTCTTGTCCACAAGAGTTAGGGGTCATGTCCAGTGCCATTTTGGAAAAGAGGTGAAAGAGTGATTGCGGACGAGTCAAGGGCAAGATACAACTGTGCCAAGGAGTTCCCTTCAGAGAAGCTTTTCAGTAAAGCTCCCAGTAATCACTCTATCCCTGTCTCGGTGTCTGCAGGCTAAAGCCAAACAAGACAAAGGCAGGGACAAAGATGATTAGCAGCAGTCCAGCTTGCACAGCTCAGAACACTTTCTCTAATGCCTAAAACCTGCAAAATACCGTCAGTATTCAATTCAGCTTGGAATAAAAACATAAAAAGGAGCCTGTAATGAACTGAAAATAAAGATACTCCCATATTGTAGTTCAATACACTTACTGAAGCTAAATTATCCAGAGTTTAAAGTGATATTTAAAGCACAATTTTGATGATATCTGCATGTTTTTTTTTAATGCTGTTGAAGCTTGAAAAAGCATCTTATACAAAGTGACATTCACCTCATAGCCTTTCCTCTTCTTCAGCCTCTTTTTGTTGAGTTTCTTACAGGCGTAAAGTTTTCCAGTGGCTCTCATCTGACAGGCAGACACCTCCCCGAACCCACCTTTACCCAGCACACGGAAGTCCAGGAACCAGTCGTCGTCCATGGGTTGCATCTCGAGCCACTTCCACTGCAGGAACCTCTTCAGGTACATGCTCTCCAGAAAGAAAACGTACGGGGCCTCTTGAAGGTATTCCAACGTTTTATCTAATGCTGCAGCAAACAAACTGTCCCCCACAGACTCCAGGCTTTCCTTCACCTTGGCTATGATGTCCTCAGGCAGGTACGGGCAGAAGTGTTTGGCAGATGGGTCCATGTACCGCTGAACAATCTTGGAGGCTTTCTTCGCCCTTTCAGAGTCCTCTGCCAGGTCGTAGTCCTCGATGTCTTTCCACAAACGACAAGCACCATGATACTCTTGATTTGCTTCCAAAAATTCCCTAAGTAGTCGTTTGCCAATTGGCTGTTGCACGCAAACCGAGTCAAATGCCAAATCCAGAGTGTCCCTCAGGCCCTCACACACAGTGATGTGGGGCAGTTTGAGGCGAGAGTGGTACTTCTTATCCCGAGCTGCTGCTGCGTTGGAGCCATCAATGCTCCCACGGGCGTTAATGTACGCAGAGTTTGCTACCACGGTGGTCAGTCCTCCGATATCCATGCTGAAGGTGGGTTAGTGTTAGGAGAGGGAAGACATTGCAAAGGAAGAACAGCCGAGGATGATAAATGCTGCAAACTGACGTGCAGGGTGAGAAAGGAGAAAGCAGGAGTGAGAAAACGAGACAGAAATCGCATATAAGTGATCAGGAGAGCATGGAGAACAAACTGGAACTTAAGACTGGTGTCAGAACCAGACTGCTGCACACTATGAGGTCACTGCACACACACACCTACCTGAGTCAACACCTTTCAGTAATCCATTAACACCCAGATGCCCCAGACAAAGTGTGCGAGCAGTGCAGCTCCAGTTTCATATCCTGGAGGGTTACTACCAAGTCATCCAGCAGTTTAACAAAATAAAAGTGTCTGAAATTAATCACTTATACACTGCTCAAAAAAATAAAGGGAACACCTAAACAAAACAATGTAACTCCAAATCAGTCACACCTTTGTGG